>JANAVB010017399.1:1932305-1968516 GCA_029216955.1 Iris pallida
GCCTGACAAGCACTCAAGGATTCAATAATGTCATGAGATAATCACAAACACAACAAACACGAAAATCAAATATGAATCCATAAGATTAACTCACTAGTGTAAATAATCGTGCCAAGATCATGCAGTGACTATCTAAACACGTATCATAGTGTTTATAATGAAATGAAAGCAATAGTTGTCATGACCCGCTCTCGAATAATCGAATACGAGTCGGACATGCCCGGCCTACGTTAGATGACACAACGTAATAAGCTATACAATTCTAAGGAGAACTCCAAGTAATTATGACAAGATAAAACATCACAGCATCTAGTACGTCCTAGCATATCACCATTTAGGCATTATTACACTTTAAAAGAAATAATACCGGAGACAAATCCGATAGCAAGAATAAAAGATGCATTTCCTGAAACCTCACAGTACAAATAGACAAGGTAAAATCACTAAAAAAAATGAGACTAAGGCTAATGTCTGCTATGGCCTCAACCTTTGACCATAAAAAGGTGGTACAATATCCTCAAATATACCTGCAACATATCCAGTCAGGAGCGGGGCAAAGTACAGTGATAATAAAACAATTACAACATGATAAAATAAGTAAGAACGAGAGTACAGGGTGAACATGAAAAGTAAATACATAATCTAAATCTGAACAAGTAAACAAGAATCTTGACATGTGATTTTGAAATACATACTAAAATATGTGATCGGCTGGAGGTAGCACATGAATAAGCACAAGTAATGGTGTTGGGCTTTGGTCACATATCTGTAGTATTTTCCCTCCCAAGGTATAAGTAAAGAACATAAATATGAACCAGAGTACAAGACCATATCATGTAACAATGTGTCCAATATGGAAAAGAATATGACATGAAGTAAATGAGGCAATATCATATAATATACTTGCTTTGCTCTGTAAGATTGGTATCAGAAATGTAGTAGTCTCTAGGTCCACCTAAAAATGATTTTGGGAATAGATCAAAAATCTAAATAATGACAATTTACTAAACATTACTAACTAACCAATTAATTATAGATACTATCTAAACGTTGCCCAACTAGCTAATTTCTTATACTACTAAAATATTGGTATTTAGTGACGAAATTATCCGTCGCTAAATACTACTTTTCTGTCGCTAATAACGTTTACCGACGGATTACCGACGAAAATGGTACATCGATAGCATTAACGTCGCTATAAAAAATACATCGGTAATCTGTCGCTATTCCGACAGATTACTGACGGATATGCCGACCGAAATTAGTGACAAATTAGCAACGAATATAAACCGTCGACAATCTCTGCGAAATATTAGCGACGGATTACCGACAGATTTTTGTGAGCCAAAAATACAAATTTTCCAGAAGCTCGGCGACGGATATTTTCGTCGCTAACCTCGTTTAATACGCTTTTGGTATTAGAAAACTCGTCAGCGACAAAATTTTTCATCACTACTTGGTCGCTGGCCTCCAGAAATTCCATCGTAGATGTTGGCAATCCACCGTTATGCTGGTCATTATTGCTATAATAAATGGTTTCTGCTTTGCTCAAACCTGTCCATATATGTATATTCAATTACAATAAAATGATATACAGTAAAATAAACTCTAATATATACACAAATTTATCGAGCACCAATATATACTGTAAAATAAACTCCAATATATATCCAAACATGCTCAATCCATACAAAATCATCCAACAGTCACAATATAGTACATATACACAAATTCTTTTAATAATACATAAACTCCATAAAGTTCATACAAACTCATCGATCAAATACAATCGAAAATCATATAAGATGCTCATAACATCAAACTGATGGTGGAGGAGGTGACAGAGGCAGAGGCAGCTGTCCGCACGTATATATCTGCCCAGGACCAAACTGATGATCCGCTCTACATCCTGGACAGGAACACCTGGAAGAGTCATCGACGTGACAGGAGGTGCCATGGTCAAATTAGGAGCCGGTGCAGTAGGCGTAGTGGTCGAAGGTGGAGCCGGTGTAATAGGCGCTGTGACCGAAGGAGGAGCCGTTGTCGGAGGCCCTGAGGTCGAAGCTGGAGCTGGTGCCAAAGGCGCTGAGATCGTAGTAGGAGCCGGTAAAGTGGTAGCAGGAATCAAACCTACTATGCCTAAAATTTTGATCACCTAGGCCATCTGACCCTGTAAGGCCACCAAAATCTGTGTGGTCTCCTCCAAACTATAGGTTCCGATAGTAACGTCGGTCTATGTATCTACAGGTGGAGGTAGAGATGGAGGTATAGGTGGAGATAGAAGAGGAGCTCTGGAATAAACGGACGGCTGGGATGCTAATGATCCGATACCGTACACGTTGCCCCCTTTCCCTCTACCGACAGCTTGTATCCACAAGTCGTTCCTCGCAGCCCACGTCGCTGGCTAGCTAGTCCCAGCTCCCCCCTCGGCAGCCCCCCAGCAGCAGTCCCTCCCTCACCGACTCGACTCTTTAAAGTCTCATATGTCACCTAGATTTATATAGGTGAATATATTTATTAGAGTTAATATTCATACTTTAGTTACTATTAAGTATTGTTATGGTTAGGGTCTCATACGTCTCCTATATTTATATATGTGAATAGATTTAGAGTTAATATTCATATTTTAGTTACTATTAAGTATTGTTATGGTTAGGGTCTCATACGTCTCCTAAATTTGTCTTTGATTTATATTGCTAATTAGGGTTATGGTTAGGATATTTAGAGTTAGGACTAACTATTTAGGTAAAATAAATATAGTTAAGTATAAAAAATAAATGTAATTAGATATAGGACTCGAAAAACTTACATAGGCTTTGTTCGCCCGATCATCTATGAGCTTCCCATCCTTCTTTCACTTATGGGTATGCTCAAAAACTTTAGAAAAGTCGATGACGTTCGGGTCTCCGCCTGCCCTGGCAACCTCCTCGCACTGTAAAAATTAAACATCAATTTATAGCTAAATCTTAAATTTAAATAATTAAAAAAATAACAAATAAGAATACTCACCAACTGTCAATAACGCTTTGAAATTGGTATGGATCCACTCGTGTGGTGACCACCCTTAGCACAGACAAACTTTGCCTTCTCGCACTTGGCCTTATAGACCGGAGTGTCCATCTTCTTCTTCATTGCCTCCCAAAATTTCTTCTTTAACCACTCCTTGCAAAGAGCGCTATTTAGTGTAGCCAACGCCTTCTGGTCGTTGACCATATTTCTCAGCATCTTACTGGCGACGGACTTGTAGCACTTCCGGATTACCTGATCTATGTGCATCGGCTACCAGTATAACTTCTACAAATAGGAACAAAGAAAAATAAATGAGCAAATATTTAAGAAATGTTGTAAACAAATACGATATTATTTAGACATACGATAAGCATCTCTAGCCAAATGAATCGTCTATCAAGTGGGATGTCCCCAAAGTTCAGATAGGGACTATAGAATTGACGACGCATCAACTCGCCTAAATCTCTACCAGCCTGAATCGAAAAGAACCTAGAATTAACAAAATAATGTACGATTAGAAAATAAAGAGAGTATGAATAAATGTGTATAATAACAATTATATACTTATGTCATTCCATCGGCCCACGGGCCAGGACGAGTGATGCCGTCTGGCCGCTCTGGTAGAGTAGGAGGGTCTGCAAATCCTGGTTGATGTATGTACACTCCACGGTTCACCGAAAGGCCAGGATATGAATTTGCCCCAGTAGGAGTGACAGGTGTAGTATCCAGCGTAGAAGATGGGCCACCAGCACCAGTAGGAGTAGATGCTAAGGGAACACTACTAAAATCTGCTCAATTGGCGACATATATTTAGCGACGTTCGATTAACGTCGCTAAATTGTGTTCATTAGCGACGTTTTCTCCAAAACGTCGCTAATAGTCGCTACTAGCGACGACCTAAGCGACGTAACAACGACGTATATTAATTACATGGTCAAGTCATCGCGAAATGTCGCTCTGACATCGCTAATAGAGACTAACTTAGCGACGGTAGTGATAGCGTCGCTCAATTTTAATTATATCTCCCCATCGATTCATTTCCCCCTATTTTACTCTGTCACTCTCTTTCCTCCCCCCTCCGGCGCTCTCACTCTCTCCGACGACTCTCACTCTCTCCGGCGACTCTCCTCTCTCTCCGGTCCGTGACTCTCCCCCTCCCTCTCTCTCTCTCTCTCTCTCCGGCTGTTTTGGTTGTTGGTGGTTGGGGGGTGCGGGTGGCTCGGAAGGAGGTGCAGGGGGGGATACGGGTGGTTGGGGGTGAGTGGGGGTGGCTGAGGGGGTGGGACAGGGAGGACGAGGGCGGTTGTGGGAGGGGAGCTAGGGTTAGGGTTCGGATTAGGGTTTATTTCCTTCCATTTTACTCTCTCACTCTCTCTCCTTCCCCCCTCCAGCGCTCTCACTCTCTCCGGCGCTCTCACTCTCTCCGGCGACTCTCCTCCCTCTCCGGTACGTGGTACTCTTCCCCTCCCTCTCTCTTTCTCTCTGTCTCTCTCTCTCCGGCTGTTTGATTGTTGGTGGTTGGAGGGTGCACGTGGCTCGGGGGAGGGGCAGGAGGGATGCGGGTGGTTCGGAGGTGAGTGGAGGGTAGCTGGGGAGTGGGGCATGAGGGACGAGGGCGGCTGGAGGGGGTGGGACAGGGGGTCGGGTTAGGGGTGGTGTAGGGTGGGCTTGGTCAGGGGCACCGATAGTGCCGAAAAATCTAATAATTTAGTAATAGTTATTTGTTTTTCGACACCGAAAAATGTGATACTATGATTCGAACGCACCGATAGTGCCGATATTTGTAACAAATAGTTTTGTTGGTTGGTTAATTGGTAACATGGTGATCGGGACATATAGTCCCTGCAGCCATTCGATTGGCGAGACAGAAACAATGGTACGACATAGTGATCAGGACATAATCCCTGCAGCCATTTGATTGGCGAAGCAGAAACTATGTAGCCGTAGATAAAGTTGACTATCCTCCGACCCTCATCCCTCGGCAATGATGATATGACAACCTATCACTATATCTTATATAGTAGTAGATGATGTCTTAGTATTACATTATGTGAGTTCATCTTGATTCTATTACATGCTTCAGATACTAGATACGATAAGAACATATACTACACCATATGTACAGAACATAGATGATTCACACTAATGTATGCTAGAATAAATTTTGGGTTGTGTTCTGAGCCATCCGTTCTCACACTTGGCAAAAAATTGATTTTTTTGTACTTTATCTGCTTTCGAAAATGTACTCAAATTACATGATGGTTCCTTTAGTTAGCTTATTTATGTTACAATTATATTATTTTTGAATATCGTTCTTACCAGATGGCACCCATGACCCGTGGAGTGGCACGTCGTTTGAGAGAAATAATGAATGCTGAGGTGGCTCCTCCTACTGTTAAGGAGGAAGTGGCACCGGTAGCTAGTGAGACCGGGAGTTCTATTCATCCAGCACCGGTAGCTAGTGAGACCGGGAGTTCTATTCATGGAGCACTTGCAAGGGATTAAATCTCTCCTGTCGCCGTCGATCCCACATATTCGAGGTGGTTGCGTGATTGTATCACTGAGCGTTTGCGTGAGCTGCGTGGTTCTCATTAGCTATTAGTACTTATTTGTATTGGACTATTTGTATTGGATTGTTTTTGTATTAGACTATTTGTATTGGACTACATATATGAATTAGTAATGTGTCAATCTCTGGATTGTATTGGACTACGACATGGTGATCAGGACATAGTCCCTGCAGCCATTCGACTGACGAGACAAAAACTATGTAGCCGTAGATGAAGTTGACTGTCCTCCGACCCTCATCCCTCGGCAATGATGATACGACAACCAACCGGAGAGGATACTCTGAGAGATCCATCTGAGTAGGACGTATACTCTGAGATATCACCTTTACAAAAATGATATCAGTAGTGGGATTGAGTGTTGGAGGAGATATTATCAGAGTATACGTCCTACTCAGATGGGTCTCTCACCGTTACTATTTTTTTCTGACAGCATGGTGGATGTGCTCCGTCAACAGATTCTTGTTCTGAGCTAAAACTTTGCCCCGAAGCTCAAGTGGACATCCTTCGTATAGAGCTCGAGTGAGAGGTTCCTGACAGCATGGTGGTCTCCTTTGTTAAAGTATCCGTGCTCATCCCACAACCAATCAAATTTTTTTTTTTATTTCTAATCTCTTGAATATGAAGCTCTGCTTCACATTTGGCTCTACCTTATGGTACATAAGAACCAAATGTGAAACATAGTTTCATATTCAAGATATTATAAATAAAGAAATTTTTGTTTGGTTGTGGGACGAGCAAGAATCCTTTGACAAAGGAGACCACCATGCTGTCAGGAACCTCTCGCTCGAGCTCTACTTAAGGATGTCCACTCGAGCTCCATGGCAAAGGATTGACTCAGAGCGGATTTTTGGACAGAGATGACGAAAAAGATGGCTGCCAAAGCTTATGTAAGTTTTCTAATTCTTTATACGTATTATATTTTTGTCATTTGTATTACTGTAATTAAAATCGATCATTGCATCGTATCAATAGGTGATTTTGTACATTAGTTACAAGTGCTACCGGGAGTTCCATTCATCCAGCACCGGTAGCTAGTGAGACCGGGAGTTCTATTCATCCAACACTTGCAATGGTGATCAGGACATAGTTCCTGCAGCCATTCGACTGGTGAGACAAAAAATATGTAGCCGTAGATGAAGTTGACTGTCCTCCGACCCTCATCTCTCGGTAATGATGATACGACAACCTATCACTATATCTTATATAGTAGTAGATGATATTTTAGTATTACATTATGTGAGTTCATCTTGATTCTGTTACATTCTTCAGATACTAGATAGTAGATTCGATAAGAACGTATACTACACCATATGTACAGAACATAAATGATTCATACTAATGTATGCTAGAATGAATTTTGGGTTGTGTTCTGATCTATCCGTTCTCACACTTAAAACACATATGAATTAGAACTGTGTGTCAATATTTGTTTTTGTATTTTCGGAGAACCCAGGGAATGGATTCTGTATTTTGTATTTTGGCTCCAGCTCCAGCTCCATTTGCATTAATCTACGGTATGACATGGTGATCAGGACATTGTCCCTGCAGTCATTCGATTGGCGAGGCAGAAACTATGTAGCCGTAGATAAAGTTGACTGTCCTCCGACCCTCATCCCTCGGCAATGATGATATGACAACCTATCACTATATCTTATATAGTAGTAGATGATGTCTTAGTATTACATTATGTGAGTTCATCTTGATTCTGTTACATGCTTCAGATACTAGATACGATAAGAACATATACTACACCATATGTACAGAACATAGATGATTCACACTAATGTATGCTAGAATGAATTTTGGGTTGTGTTCTGAGCCATCCATTCTCACACTTGGCAAAAAATTAAATTTTTTGTACTTTATCTGCTTTCGAAAATGTACTCAAATTACATGATGGTTCCTTTAGTTAGCTTGTTTATGTTACAATTATATTATTTGTGAATATCGATCTTACCAGATGGCACCCATGACCCGTGGAGTGGCACGTCGTTTGAGCGAAACAATGAATGCTGAGGTGGCTCCTCCTACTGTTTAGGAGGAAGTGGCACCGGTAGCTAGTGAGACCGGGAGTTCTATTCATGCAACACTTACAAGGGATTACATCTCTCCTGTCGCCGTCGATCCTACGTATTCGAGGTGGTTGCGTGATTGTATCACTGAGCGTTTGCGTGAGCTGCGTGGTTCTCATTAGCTATTAGTACTTATTTGTATTGGACTATTTATATTGGATTATTTTTGTATTAGACTATTTGTATTGGACTACATATATGAATTAGTAATGTGTCAATCTCTGGATTGTATTGGACTACGACATGGTGATCAGGACATAGTCCCTGCAGCCATTCGACTGGTGAGGCAAAAACTATGTAGCCGTAGATGAAGTTGACTGTCCTCCGACCCTCATCCCTCGGCAATGATGATACGACAACCAACCGAAGAGGATACTCTGAGAGATCCATCTGAGTAGGACGTATACTCTGAGAGATCACCTTTACAAGAATGATATCAGTAGTGGGATTGAGTGTTGGAGGAGATATTATCAGAGTATACGTCCTACTCAGATGGGTCTCTCACCGTTACTATTTTTTTCTGACAGCATGGTGGATGTGCTCCGTCAACAGATTCTTGCTCTGAGCCAAAACTTTGCCCCGGAGCTCAAATGGACATCCTTCGTGTAGAGGTCGAGTGAGAGGTTCCTGACAGCATGGTGGTCTCCTTTGTTAAAGTATCCGTGCTCATCCCACAACCAATCAAAATTTTTTTATTTCTAATCTCTTGAATATGAAGCTCTGCTTCACATTTGGCTCTACCTTCTGGTATATAAGAACTAAATGTGAAACAGAGTTTCATATTCAAGATATTAGAAATGAAGAAATTTTTTATTGGTTGTGGGACGAGCAAGAATCATTTGACAAAGGAGACCACCATGCTGTCAGGAACCTCTCGTTCGAGCTCTACTCAAGGATGTCCACTCGAGCTCCGGGGCAAAGGATTGACTCAGAGCGGATTTCTGGACAAAGATGACGAAGACGATGGCTGCTGTTTGCCATTAAAATTGTTTGATTAAAAACTTTAATACAAACAGAACAGTGTTACAATGTAGGACTTAGACGTAGTCCTAGGAGTACACTTTTGTTTAAGCTGGGTCCTTAGTGCCAATGGAGCGAGTGGTAATGTGTTGACTCCGTTGACCGGTTGACGACGGTTATCGGTTCTCTGAAGGCGTGGATTGCTCTGGGTGCTGGAGCTTGCTGAGAGGAGGAAGACGTTGAGTGTCTGTATCTGCCTCTCTTGTATGTTCGTTGTGGATTCCCTGTGTTGTCCGTATATGTGAGAAGGAAATGATCCCTCTATTTATAGCTGGGCAGGTTGGCTGCTCATGCGCGCATATGTAGGATGCACCGGTGCATGGGGACGCCACGTGGAAGTTGCTGATGGGGGTGCACGGATGATGCGCCCTGATTGGGAGGTTGAACTCTTCATACTGCTGTTGTGAGCCGGCACGTAGCAGAGGAGAAGATCTTTCTGTTGCTGAAATCTTGGACGAGTTGAGTCAAAGGACACGTGTCATCGACCCATGGCTTGAAGATCTCGGATTTGGGGGGGGCAGTGATCTGGTAAGCTGCGCCTTGGATCTGGGCGCAGGAGGAGACTGCGGCTCATAACCTTTAGGAGTTATAAACCATTTAGGGCGCATAGCTTTTGAGGCGCATGCAGGTGACCTTCCTTCTGTCTTTCGGGATCAGAGACCAGTCTGGGGCGCATGGCTTTTGAGGCGCATGCAAAGCTTCAACTGGAGACTCTTCTTCTGTCTTTAGGGATCAGTGAAGGGTCTGAGGCGCATGGCTTTTGAGGCGCATGCTGGTTTGGACGCATGGCCGTAGAGGCGCATGCGGGTGGCCACGTGGCAGTAGCCGTCGGAATAGAGTCATGATGATGCTGACATTGCCGATGCTTCGTTCTCTGAAAAAGCTGTCAACTGTTCAGACTTTGGGAAGCGTGCTGCCAACTCTGGTGTCAGTTCTGCATTTAATGTTTGTGACGTTCGATGGACAGCTGAGTGGGCACATTGGTTAGTGTTCCACTTGGCATGGAGATGTGAGGGCCCATCCTCTGTGATGCGCCGGGTACTGTAGGGCGCGTCTGTGTGATGCACCTGATGCAGGAGGGCGCGTCCGTGTGATGCACCGTTTGGCTGGCGCATCCGACATATCCTTTAATGACGCGGCTGTCTCGCTCCTCGAGTGCTATAAATAGCCGTTTGGCTGAATTCGAGGCATCCGGTTCATCCATTTAATGCAAATTCATTGCACAGAATTCGGAGAGTCATCCACTTGGCGTATGGGTTTGATTTGCCTGGCCTATAAATAGTGGCATGGAGAGAAGGTTTGCTCCTCATTCCCTCACGTACTTCCAACATGAACTTGGATATGTGGGTGCATTCTGTTGATGAAGCGCTCCCGAGGGTGAAGATGAGACGTCGTGTTGTCTTCGATGCTCTTGAAGGTGACTGTTACATCCAAAAGATGGAGTCGAGGGCTTCTGAGGCAGGCGAAAGGTGCCTGTTGCATCCAAAGATAAGGATGTTCGGGCCTCGTCTCCGTTATTCCAGAAGAGCCGTAGATTGGAATGGCGGTGCTAGGCTCTTTCTTCCTTCAAAGTGGGTGTTGCCCACTCTGGTTGTGTTGAAAGCTGCTCCTTTAGCCGCGATTTCGATCACGGTCTTCCTTCGCCGTTGGAGGCTCTTTCGAAGCCTCCCCTGGCCACAGCATTTGCGGTGCTCTTCTCTTCCTTGGTTCCAACCAGAGGGTTAAATGCTTTGCTTGGCGAAGCACTTATCAGGCGACCCTGGCTGGAAGAGCAGCACATAACTAGGCTCTGCTCGGCCAGGTAAGCCTGGTTGGAAGAGCGACACATAACTGGGCTCTGCTCGGCCAGGTGAGCCTGGTTGGAAGAGTTGCACATAACTGAGCTGCTGAAGGGATACACATAACTGAGCTGGATGCACATAACTGAGCTGCTGAAGAGATGGTAGGATGCGCCTGGCTGGAGGCGCATGACATCTGCTGTGCCTGGCTGACAGCGCATGGTGACTGCTGCGCCTATCGGAAGGCGCATGGTGGTTGCTGCGCCTATCTGGAAGGCGCATGGTGGTTGCTGGATGTAGATCTAGGATCCTTACTTTGTAGAAATTCTCCTTTGTACCATCTTTTCTAGACATGTAATAGACTTTTATATATAAAATAAAAAGTCCTTCTTCGAATGTCTATGGCTTATTCGATTAGCTGTCTGAGTTCTGGCGCATATAATGCCTGGCGCATGGGCTTTCTGGTTGTGAAATTCCATGCTTCTACAAGACCCCCTTCAAAGTTTTCAAAACTTTTGAATAAGTTTTGGAATACTTTGAATAAGAAGCATGGAGGTCAGGGCGCATGATTTTTGGGCGCATGCTTGTTCGGGCGCATGCTCCTTTCAGTTGATGATGATGTCGCCTTGGTAACCCAAAAGATTAATGATGATCTTTTGGTTGTATTTGTTGTTATCTCCTCACGGAACCCGAAGCGACGGCTGAGATTACACGTCATCGGTTCACGCGTGCGACCAAGTCCTATAAATAGGTAAGGGTTGGAGAGAGAGAGAGTTCATCTGCTCTGTGCCTTTGCTTTTTTTAGAGTTTTTTCTTCAAAACCCTAACTTTTTCCTCTTTGAGAGAATGGCTCCCAAGACTCCTCGCGGCGGTGCCGGCAAGGGGAAGGAGAAAGCGAAGGAGTTCGTTGGTGAGGATGCACCTATCACCCCTGCAACTCCGGCCGACGTTCGTCCTGAGGTGACGGGTGGGTTTATCTCCTTCACATAAGATTTTGGGCCAGACTGTGCCCTAACTCAGATTTGCCGAAGCGTATGGACTTTTGTCCTGATGATACGCCGAGGTTCTACCCCGCCGACGTGCATAGGTTTACACCTTTATCATGCACCGAGGTTTAATGGCTGATGCGCATGGGTTTCGTACCCTGATGATACGCTGAAGCCTTCGCTGACGCGCATGAGCTCACGCTCTGAATGCGTCGAAGCTCCAATGCTGACGCGCATGGGCTTACGCCCTGATGATGCGCCGAAGCAAGTTGACGCGCATGGGCTTACGCCCTGACGATGCGCCGAAGCTCTGATGCTAGCGCGCATGGGCTTACGCCCCGATGATGAGCCGAAGCTATTTGACATTTTTCTTTTTGCCTGACTTCCATCTTTGTTGTATCAGTGTCGATGACGATCCCTTTGTTGAATGAGGTCCTTCTGGACGCTTCTCTCTGTCAGATGGGAGTTGATTTTGATGAGGCGGTGATCAATCCTGCGAAGGATGCTATCTTACAGGACCAACCTCGTGAGAGAATGCTACAAATCCAGACCCAGTTGCCTCTTTTCCTCCAGAGTATGATGGAGAGTGGTAAACTGAAGTCTGCTGAATCCGAAAGTGTAACTTTCTTAAAACTTGCTTTTCTGTTTGGCGACCGACTAGTCTCTTCCGAAGCAAAGATACTGAGGATTAGAGAAGACTGGTTCTTTTCTGCCAAAGGCATGGTTTTGTACATGCGGCAGGTTGACCGCCAGTTACCGCTGACAGCTTTTTATCGTCTAGCTTCGAAGAGGAGGATGGGTTGGGAACTTACTCCCTCTCAAGGAGGGGCCTTGGGAGGTACCCTCTCAATTGACGTCTCCTCGAACCAGCGAGATACTTTGACCGCTTCACGAGCCGGTTCTTCTTTCAGTTACCGAGCCTTCCGTCCTGGGAGCATCTACAGTGAGGTCCCAAACGACACGTTTCCCTTCAGTGCCCCGATCTTTGCAAATCGGATGCTGACATCAAAGGTGATATATGCGACAGGTAGCTTCAGAGTCGAAGGCTGGTGTCACTACATCCCGAAGTGGGACGAGTTGACCACTTGGGTGCTTTCAAGGTTCGAGGTTGAGCTTAAAGAGATCGGGCTGACAGCCGCCATTCGGGCCACGCAGGCAGGCGTGGACCTCAATAAGCCTATGTTCCTTGCGCTCTTGGAGCTTTTCAATGCCCAGACTGGTAGCTTCTTTACTCCGGTGGGGGAGTTGGGATTAGCCCTTCATGAGATGTACGAAGTGTCCAAGCTTCCTTGGGGCTCGGAACCGTATGAGGAATATTTTCCATCGAATGAAGAGATCCAAGTTCTGGAGGATAAGGATCCGGAGATGATGGCTGTTTTCAAAGAGGTGATAAGCCATCATTATCTGATGCATCGGAGGGACAAGGGCAAGACCCAGCCTCATGTGACTGCTTGGAGGGACTACGTCTTCAGGCAGGACTTGACGGATCCTTCAAGGATTCGGTTTGCGACTCCGCAGGGATTAAAGCACGCGGAAGTGAGTTCTGAAATAAGCCGGCTGGACGAAAGGACCCCACACTCTAATGAGGGCGGCAAGGCTACGTACAGCTGTTTCTGGCACTGCGGGCACCGGATGTCATCCAAGGCAGTGTTGACGTCCTACTTGATGATATGGCTCCGGGATTGCGTATTTGCAAGTGGATCCGGTGCTGTCGAGAGGGTACATCGGAATCTCATTTTGCCTGCGGTGAAGTTGGCCTGTGGCTGACCGTTGGCTCTCCTCCCCGCGATGGTGTGCAACCTGTTGCGCGGTTTGAGGTCCTTTGCCGATGATGTGATCCACGAGAGAGGTAATAATGATAACTTTTCCCGGGCCAAGCTGCCCTTCCATTATCTTATGGGGTGGCTGATCTTGCATCATCCGAACGTGATGAGTCCCGGTCTGGAGGAGGACCATGTCGAAGGAGATGCCTTCATTCGCCGCTTCTATAAGAGGAAGTGGTCTTACACTGGCGTCCCCGTTTGCAGGAGAGTCTTGTCCTACCTTCAGGGGTGGGAGATTGTCAAGGTTGGCCCGATCTTCAAAGATTTCGAGGCCGACCAAGATTTAGTTGACTCTGGCGAAGACGCGGTCACTCTGCCGAAATGGAGTTTTTGTTGGTTGCAGAGTATCCGGCCTTCTCACCTGGTCTACCGCAACCAGAATAGGTGTTATCTGGAGCCTTATCTGCCAAGCCGATTTGCTCGTCAGTTTGGCTATACCCAGTTAATGTTGCGGAATTCCAGTAGTAGTTTAGGCTTCATCGGAAGTTTGCTGGATGGAGCCCGGGGCTGGCAATATTATAACGCTGGATGCGCTAGCGTTAAGTTCACCACACCAGTTCGCAATCCTCGGCCGCCGATCCTATATCCGGCCGCCAAGCTGTATTGTACCATGACTACTATGTCTCCTGGTTACGACAGGGAGACTAGTTTCATTATTGGAACCCAGCTGGAGGCGACAGCGAATATGTTGATGGCAGCCCGATCATATCGTCCACCAGAGTTGGCGGGGTATCGGGCTGTTGCTGCAGTACCAGTGAGAGACCCATCTGTCGGAAAAAGGCGTGCTGACACAGAAGCTGGTTCTTCTGTACCGAAAAGGTCGAGACGTATAATGCCAGCAGGATCAATCCCTGTTGAAGTAAGGAATATTTCATAATTCCAAAAAAAAAATTTTTGTCATTGTGGCGACTTATGCTCTTCTTCTTGTAGGGATTGAAGAAGAAGTCCCGTGTTTCAAAATCGGGCACTAGTAAACCGAAGGAGGTGGCAGGCTCTTCTGATGAGCGCATTCCTCCGATGCTAATGTCTCCCGTGGAGGAAGGTCCCGAAGATGTTCCTACGGAGGTTTTAATATCTCCCGATTTCGAGGTCGCAACAACTTCTGGGAGAGCACCATCTGCCGTGGAGGCCTTGGATGCTGAGGGTCCTGCGGACTCGAGGTATCCTGATGATGAAGTGGACTGGAGTTCGTCGCCTTCCGATGACGTTCCTCCGGTCTTGCAAGAATCTGCTGCGGGAACGGCAGATATGGTTGAGATAGAGGAGAGGGTTGAATCCTCTCTTTATCATGATGAGGGGAGGTCGGGTGCATCATTGCCGAGTCCTACCCCGGCTTCAACCGTGGAAGTTGAGGCGGCTACCACTCAGGGGGTAGCGACAGATTCTGTCCCTGTTGAGGGACTCGATGATGAGACCCGTCTGCCAGTCAAGACCGCTGTGACGAGTCAAAAGACAAGTGATAATCTCCCTATTCTGCCAAGGGAGGTATCAACTGTTGATAGGATGTTGGGGGTAGAAGAGGTGGCTGTTGACGTCGGAGGTTCTTCCGGGCTTGAGAAGGGTAAGGGTGTAGAACCCTCTGTAGCTCCTTCTACTTGGGGGACCATCTCGACGCCTGTGCCGGCTCCTTCTGTTGCTTCGGCTCCTCGGGCTAGAAGTCCAGCCCCGGTTGATGAAGAGCCCATTGATGCCGAGGTTCAAGCCTCGCTGATTGAGATTGGCGGATCTTCTTCCGGTCCGCGAACTGTAGTAGCTCCTCCAACTCCCGCGATGACACCGCAGGTCCTGGCGGATGCAGACGAGTATGTAAAATTCCTCGTCGAGGGGGTGTACAAAATGATGCAGAAGGGTGTATCTGCTGTGATGGATGCCAATAGGAGTTTTGCAACGGCAAAAGCTCTGGCAATGCACTGCATCGAGCTGATTCGTATTCACCAAGGCCACGACCACATGGCCAAAATTCTGGAGGCTTCGGTGATTGAGCTGGATGAGCGGCTCGCGGAACTTCAACGCATCCAGCGAAACGACCTTTCTGTCCTGATAGAGGCGGAGAAGGAAAAGCTGATCGCCGAGATCGAATCTTCACACCAGGCCACCGTGGACGTTTGGGAGCGCGAGGTGGCTGAGACTGAGGCTGCGGTAGAGCAGTTGTCTCAGTCCATGAAGACTACGGTGGAAACTCGAGCTGCATTGGAAGCTAATATCGCGGATATCGACACCCAGATGCGCCGCCTTGAAGACCAACGGGCCCGACTCCAGTTAGAGGTCGAGCGTGTCCGGGCTGAACATGCGGCATTCAAGAAGGATGAAGCGGCTTTTACTCAGCGAACTCTTGCCTTGGCGCAGCAACGACAACAGCTTGATGAGAAGCATGCAAGTGATACTTCCGCTGGGGCCGTTGAATTGATGCGCTGAGAAGCAGAGCGACGAGTCCTGGCAATGGTGGAGGCCCGCGCAGTCGACTTAAAGCTTCGAGTCAAGGAGCTCTCAGCCCATCCTGGGGAGATTCAGGGACCATAGCTTTTTTTCCTTTTTCTTTTGTGTTCTTTTGCAATCCTTACTGGGGGAAATGATGTAGTTTCTTGTACTCCTTTTTCAGAAGAACAAAGAAGTCTACAACTCTTTTTTTTTTTGTGATGTGTTCATCTTTTGTTGTCATGAACTTGATGATTTGCGTGGACCTATTATCTTTTGTGCACCTTGGTTTTCAGGTACAGATAATAAGTTTGAAGGAACCATTATGTTTGCTCAGAGGTAATGTGGACATGGCAATCATTGGGTTCGAAATGATAGAATCTCCCTACTCAGAGGTATTATGGACGTAGTAGGAATGATCTTGGGGGATACACTGAACAACTCAGAGGTTATATGGACGTGGAAGTTCTGCGATCAATGTACAATAACGCAGGGGTTGTTTGTACAAGATGTTTACTCAGAGGTAATGTGGACGTGGTAAACATGAAGGGTAGCGTAGGCTTACGAAGTGTAAGATTCTGCTTTGCAGGGTGTAGAGAGACAACTCAGAGGTAATATGGACGTGGTTATCTTTCTACTGGAAGATGCCACAGAACAGCTGGGTTCCGGAGGCGTATGAGTTTGTGAAAAGAGGTTGTTTGGGGAAGTACATGTCTGGAGGATGTCAAGAATAGTACTTCTTTAGGAACTTGCCGTTGATGGGCATCATGAACAAGTCCCCATTGGGTTTGGCGAGGCGGTAAGCATCGTTTGAGTATACCATCTCTATGATGAAAGGTCCTTCCCACTTGGGCTCGAACTTTCCTGGTGTCTTGTGGGTCAACACCATTGGTCTTCTGACTGCTAAAACCAGGTCGCCAACTTGGAAAGTCCTCTTTTTGACCTTTTTGTTGAAAGCCTGTGATATACGGGCTTGGTAGAGCTCGATGCGTTGTTGAGCTAAGAGACGTTTTTCGTCAAGTGCCTCCAGTTCTCGCAGACGACGACGTTGATTGTCCTCTTCTGTGAGATCGTTTGTGATTGCCACGCGGAGCGGAGGTATCTGTATCTCGAGAGGCAGTACTGCTTCGCTCCCGTAGACCAGGGAGAATAGAGTGTTGCCTGTTGGGGTCCGTACCGTTGTGCGGTAGGCCCAAAGGCATTCGCCAAGCTTTTCGTCCCAGTCGCGTTTGTTGGATGACACAAGCTTTTTGAGCAGCCTAACGATAGTTTTGTTGAATGCCTAAGCCAATCCGTTTGCTGCCGAATTGTAGGAAGTTGAGGCCACGTTCTGAATGCGATTCTTGTCACAGAACCTGCTGAAAATGTGGCTGATAAACTGAGGACCATTGTCATGGATGATCCGCCGGGGTACCCCGAAATGGTAAATGACATGGTGTTTGATAAAGCTGACCACCCTGGAGCTTTTTACTTCTGCTAGTGGAACTGCTTCTGCCCATTTGGAGAAGTAGTCGGTGATGGCCAGGATGAAACGGTGTCCTCTCGATGAAGGAGGGGTGATTGGCCCTACAATGTCCATGCCCCAGGCTTCGAAGGGCCAGGAGGCGACTGTAGGATGTAGCGGCTCCGATGGTGTATGTATGAAGTCTGCATGAAGTTGGCATGCGTGGCACTTCTTGGCATATTCGACAGCATCGGCAACCATGGTTGGCCAGTAGTAGCCCATACGTCGCAGTCGATCTTGCAACTTAGGACCGGGTTGATGAGCTCCACAAGTTCTGTCATGAGCTTCTTGAAGAGCTTCGGCTGCTTCTTCGTTAGACAGGCATCGAAGGAGGAGCCCATCGAAGGAGCGTCGGTACAGCGTTTTGGTAGCCGTATCGTAGTAGAATCGAAGAGAGCGTCTCCTGACTGAGACGGCTTCCTTCGGGTCCTCTGGAAGGATTTCGTAGACAGCGAAGTCGATGAACGGGAACCTCCAGTCTCGGACATTAACCCCAGTGTTTGTCGGCATGGCGTGAGCCACCTGCAAGCATAGGTTGTTTCTGGGACAAATCAGATCTCGTCCTGTTACCGTGATATAGTGTTGAGTCCCAAAGGGCACTGCTAATGAGGCTGCGAGGCCGGCCAGAGCATCGGCCTCCAAGTTTTGTAAACGGGGGACATGTTCGATGAAGAACCCGGTGAAGGTTGAAATGATGTTCAACGCGACTTCATGATAAGGGATTAAATCTTCGTGGCGAACTTCGTATTGTCCCCGAACCTGGTTTACGACGAGTTTTGAATCGCCGTAAGCTTCCAGATGGTCGACCCCCAGCTGTTGTGCGAGCTGGAGTCCCATGACGAGTGCGTTGTACTCAGCAACGTTGTTGGAGCACGGTTTCGAAAGAGAGTATGCACGTTGGATGACCAGTTAATCGGGGGAGACTAAGACTACCCCCACTCCTGCGATGATTTGGCATTTGGGGCCTGTTCTCGAAGCGCCGTCGAAGAACATTCGCCAAACGGAGCTTCCTTCGGTGACGTTGGATTCTTGGACCTCATCGGGGATATCTTCATAGAGTTTTGAGGATTCTGGGATGGGATGCGCAGCTAAAAAGTCAGCCAGAGCTTGACCCTTAACAGCTTTTTGCGGCACAAACACCAGGTTGTACGGTGTTAGCAAGATCGCCCATGTAGCCAGCCGGGAGTTCAATGATCCTGGCTTCGTCATGAGGACTCTGAGCGGATTGACTCGGGAAATGACATGAATTGTCTGACCTGAGACATAATGACGAGTTTTCTGGATGGCAAACACCAAAGCCAAGCACACCTTTTCGACGGGGTTGTACCGGTGTTCGGCCCCAATGAGTGTTCGACTGAGGTAGTAGATTGCTTGCTCGTAGCCTGTATCGCTGTTTTGAGCCAGCAGAGCGCCAAGAGAATGATCCATGGCACGGACGTAGAGGAGAAATGGTTTGCCGGTGACTGGCGCTACCAGGACTGGTGGGCTCGTCAAGTAGGCTTTGATGTCGTCGAAAGCCTTCTGGCACTCTTCTGTCCAGACATAAGAGACTTCCTTCTTCATGAGCTGAGTGAAGGGTTGACATTTACCGGAAAGGTTTGCTATGAACCTCCGGATATATGCCAGACGTCCCTGTAGGCCCCGAAGTTCTCGAAGGTTCTTCGGAGGGTCCATGTTGAGGATGGCTTTGGTCTTCTCAGGATCAACATGAATGCCTTTCGCTGTGATGACGAAGCCCAAGAATTTGCCGCTAGAAACCCCCAGAAAGGATTTAGCAGGGTTCATTTTGAGTTGATGCGCCCGCATGAGATCGAAGACCGTCTTCAGGTCCTGTAGGTGATCTCTTTTGAGGCAGCTTTTGACTGCGATGTCGTCAACATAGCATTCGACTGTCTTACGAAGATGTTGACGGAAGATGGTGCTCATAGCTCGCTGGTATGTCGCACCGGCGTTCTTCAAGCCGAAGGGCATTACTGTGTAGCAGAAAACACCCTTTGGAGTCCTAAATGACGTGTGTTTTACGTCATCGGGGAACATCTTCATTTGATTGTAGCCTGAATACCCGTCCATGAAGGACATGCGCTCAAAGCCACATGTGTTGTCAATCATCACATCAGTGATTGGAAGCGAGAATTCGTCCTTCGGGCAAGCAGAGTTAAGATCCCTGAAGTCGATACAGACTCGTATCTTCCCATTCTTCTTGGTGACAGGAACGATGTTGGCTACCTAATCCGGGTGTTGTTCCTCACGGATGAAGCCGCTAGTCAAGAGTTTGTCTACCTCCTGATCGATGGCATTCATGATGTCCGGACGGAAGCGTCGCTGCTGTTGTTTGATAGGTTTGGCATCAGGTAAGATGTTCAACCTTTGCATTGCGATCTGTGGATCGAGTCCCGGCATGTCCTCATAGCTCCATGCGAAGACGTCGATATACTCTTTAGCCAGTTGGATTAAAGATTCTCGATCTTCTCCTTCCAGGCTTTTACTGATGAAGATGGGTTTGGAAGAAGACCCCTCCCCGAGGTCGATCTGCTCGACTTCGTCTTCGGTGGGAGGTTCACGAAGCTCAAAACGAGATTCCCATTGTTCACCTAGGCGTTGGGCCCAGGGTTCTTCTTCGAAGGGTTCTGGCGCTTGGTCTTCGCCTTCACATTTCTGAGGTTGTGCTGACGTCATGTTAGCTGACAGCACTTTCCTGAAGACTGATCCGATACTGGTATCGGAATCCCAAGTCGATGCTTCGGACGAATGGGAATGTTCTATGTCTTCTGCATCTGAACTCTCTGGGGTTGATGGCGGCGTGACATAGCCTAACCCTCGTCCAGTCCGATTATAATAGTCCTGTGGCTTTCTATTGGGCATCGAAAGCCGGACAGGGAGATGCCGACCCTTGCCGTAGTTTAAGCCTTTGTTGCTTTTCAGGTCGTAGCCCATCTTTTGGATGATGTGCTTTACCGCATCCGTGTACCGATAGACTTGTACTCTGCCGGTATCAGGTTCGGGCTCGGTTGACGGGAGGTCCCGATGACGCTCGACTTTGCCTGAGATGATGGTGCCTTGGTCTCGGCTCCGTGGAGGGACTATGAAGACTCCTTGAGACGGGACTATTCGATTATGGTGGACGGTCGTTATTTGTGTTTACAACGACCGTAGAGCGTTGTCTAATGTATATATGGCATTCCAGTGTGGAAGACAAGAATAATTAAAAGACACTCTATTATTGATAAAATACGAGATCTTATCCCGTGGGATTACATTGTCAAAGGAGGGTGCCTCTACGTCAGCCGAGATATAATTACCAAGCTCCTCGTCTGTAAGAACTGGGGGCGGACTAGGAGAGTCTAACACAGCTTTGGGGTCTGAGAGGGTTATATGAGCCTTCTCTGACACCTTGGATGACTGCGGCGGCTTGCCCTTGAGACGCACCTTGAGAGGTGCCTCGGTTGCGCCTCCGGTGAGTGGTGCCTTCCCTTGTAATTTTGCCACCAGGGGAGCCGATGTTTGAGGTGGCTTTCCCTTGAGGCGTATCTTCAGGGGTGCTTCGCGAGCCGGCGCTTTCCCTGACAGCTTGATGCTCATTGGAGGCACCTTCTGGGGTGGTTTCCCCTTCAGAAGGATTTTCAAGGGGGCGTAGGGAGTCGTCTCAGGCTCCATGTCTGGCTCTGTTGCCGTCTCTGTCTCATCATCAGCGTCGTTGGCTTCCTCCTCGTCAATGGGTTTGTACAAGTCGGAATCGGTGAAGTAGGCTTCAATCCCTTTGAAAGGATCGATGTCTGCAAACTCCACGGATGACGCCATTGGTGGATACATACTCCATGTACTCATGCAGCCATGGTCGACCGAGCAGGATGTTGTAGTTGACCTCGGCATCTACCACATAACAAGTCACCTCATTTTTGAGGCTGCCAATGTGACACTTCAGTCGGATATTGCCCAATGGCTCGCTCTTGCTAGCATTAAAGCCACTGATGGTTGTATTGGAGGGCGCTAGCCGGTACATCGGGATCCCCAGCTTAGATAGCAGTGCCTTCGGAATGATGCTTAGGGAAGACCCAGGATCGATCTGAATCCGGCTCACCTTGACCGAGCCAATGTACCCTGTATAATACAGCGGTCGGTTATGTCGGTGATGCTTGAGCAGCATGTCTTGTTGGGTGAAAGTTATGTTTGGGATAACTTCATCCGCACAATGACAGTGCGCACAAGTAGTTGAGAGGTCTTCAGGCTGCTTGACCTGACTGAGAAAGGATTCAGCGTCCTTCAGAGCTTCGCAGAGAGCTTCTCGAGAATCTTTAGAAAGACGCAGGAGCTCGAACAAAGACAGGCGCGCAGGTGTACTGGCTAATTATGCCAGAATATCGAAGTTGTGAGGCTTGGACAGCCCCGAAGCATTTTTCTTCCGTAGAGGTCTGTCAAAACGGGCCTCCACCTACTTCTGCTTATTGGCTGCTGAGGGCTTAGATGGACCCTCCTCAGGGATGGTGCTAGGAGGCACCACCTCGGCGGCGGCTTCGCCGGACTGGGAGTTCTGTTGTGCACGTGTTTGCACTGGAAGTGCCTCTTCTGTTGAAGAAGAGACTGTGCGGTAAGACTTGATCTTCCTGCCTTTTGATTTGGAGGTAGGGCGTACCTCCGATTGAGTCACCTCGGAGACGAGGTCGGGGTGAACCCAGAGGACCTCTCCTCGAGATGTGGTGAGCGGGGTGAGTCCACTCACATTGTCACGAGTAGGTGGTAAGTTTACCACCTCCATTATCGCCTTAGGGATGGGGACGACGCCATCTTGTGTGGTAGTTGGCGGCAAGGTGCCGAACTGAAGCAAAACCAGAATGGCCGACACCGTCTTCTCTTCATAGTCGACGGAGATTACATCCACATTGATCATGCGCTGGATGTAATTCTTGAGGACGTAGCAGTCCTTGGTCGGGTGTCCGACAAACCGATGGTAGTGGCAGTACCTTGGGTTGTCCACTTTTCCAACTTCATCGGGCCGCTTTGGGTCCGGTAGCTTGATCTTGTCACCCTGCTTCAGTATCTCGAAAAGTTGCAGGGTGTCGTCATCATTGAATGAATAAACCTCCTTGGGTCTCGGTGCCAGTGGAGGCTTCTGAGTAGGCGCAGATGCGCCTTTTGAGGCATTAACAGTCAATGCCTGTTTCCCCTTTGCTTCTCGTCCAGAGCTGTTAGCTGCGGACTTTTTCCCCTTATCGTCAAAGACGGGGAAGCTGACACCCAGAAGACGTGCATTGGCCGCCTTCTTTTCTGCAGCTTCAGCTTCGATGATCAGGGAGCTCCAGTCAGGAAGGGGAGTAGAGTTGAGCCAAGCTTTACTACAAGCAACATGTTCATGCTGCAAGCGGAGAGGAGCGCATGTTCTGGCATGCCTGGAGGTAGCCTGAAGCAAGCCTGTCGGAAGCATTCGATGAACGCCCGAACCGTTTCCTTCTCCTTCTAACGTATCTCTATGAGAGACGCCATCGTCATGTCCTTCCCGTCGTCGTAGAAGCGGTCGAGGAAGAGGCGCGTCAGGTCGTCGAAGGACGATATGGAATTGTCGGGGAGGCTGCAGTACCAGTCATACGCCACTCCTTTTAGGGCCCCGACAAAGATACTGGTGAGGAGCACGTCCTCCTTCGAAAGATGCCCTGTCTGTGACTGGAAGTACGTCAGGTACCGTCGCGGAGAGTCCTTCCCGTCATATGGGGTGAGTGTTTGCGGTTTATACTTTGGGGGATAAACCACCTTGTTCCATTCGAGGGGATAAGGCTGGGGAATGCCCATCTTCTGGCGTTCCTCTTGCCTGTTCTTGGACTCGAAGCGCTCCCACAGGTCTTTGATCATTTCGACCACATCCTCCGTAGAGCTAGGAGTCGGGGAAGGAGGTACCATCTGGATTGGAGCGTTTGAGGGCTCCGAGGTCCGAGGTGCTTCTGAATCCGAGGGCGCCCGTTGGAGGGGCACACTTGACTCCCCATTAGCTCCTGGGTCAGGACCAGTTGAAGGTGTCCTGATCAAGGCTGACCGCATCTCAAACACTGCTTGAGTCAGTGCTTGCATTGAGGCAGAGAGGGTTTTGAGTCCTCCCTCCAATGAGTCTATGCGCTGGACTATGTCCTGTGACGGCGCATCAGACTCGACATCATCCCCAGCCATGTATACTGTCCTGACACGGCCAGGAGTGGATGGATTGGTTGAGGCTTCGCTTTCGGCCTCACTCTCATGCGGGGGAGTTACTTCTCTTGGCGTTTGGCCACCCCCAGCCGCATTCTGGAGTTCATCTTCAATAGGTGCATCTGCAAGGGTCTGCTTGCCCTCAGCTCCGTCTTGAAGGACCTCTTCGTTTCCAGAACTACCCTAGGCAGTGTCCTGGAGGACATCCTCATTTTGAGGGGCTTCAGGGAGAGTAATCTCGCCTTGATGATGAAGATCCGCCGCAGCAGTACTTTGGACATCTTCGTCTTCGGAAGGAGGCTCAACAAGGGTCTGGCTACCCCCAGCTTCTTCCAAGGACTTCTTCCTCGACCGAGTGCCTTCAAACACTCCAGAGGTCGAGACAGCTGCCTTGGTTTTCCTCGGCTGGCTTTTGGATGAAGACGAGGAATTAGCAGTCGTCTTCCGGATTGATGAAGAGTTGGAGACCACGTTGCATGAAGCAACCTTTGGCTCCTCTTCAGCTGACACCTTTGTCCCAAGGCGACGTCGGAGAGGTGTCGATGATTACAGTCATTGGAAGACCGACTGTCTTGGTGGAGCTGCCGTCTTGCAACAGCAGTTGATGGTGACCACCGCACAAGTATGCCCCGTGAGAGGCGCATCGTGCTTGTTGGTCGACTCTCCTGACCGGCGCTTGTGAGTGATCACGTTGCGCAGGTCGTTGGAGGAGAGTGGTGCCTTCACACCCCTTTCAGACGTATGGCAAGGCCAAACGCCGGGGTGGTCAGGTGAGTGTTGCGCCCCCTGATCTAATACCAAGCAGGCATCACGATCAGTAGTAGGGGAACCACAACATTTGAAGTGACTTGAACGGACCTCAAACGCACAACCAGAGGAGGCGCGGGAGTTCAAGACCACTGAGTTTGCCTCTCTCGACTTGGTTGTGCACGCAGTAGATGCGCCCAAGCGAGATGAGGACTTTGAAGATCGACTCGTTGTTAGTGCAGAAGCACTTGAGTCAACCTTGTACAGCTTGCCATCGGCAGCGCGCGTGATGACGAGCGCGTGCCTCTGGCCGGCTGCTGGCATAGCACGTTTGCGGCGCATGGCCCGTGCCGCCTTGGATTTCTTCGTACCAGCCCGCTGGGGCGCATAGTACTCAGCATCCAAATTCTCCTCGCCATTACAGCGAGTGAGTCTGTCAAAGACAGAGGCTTTTTGTGGCACATCAGAGGTGATGCACGGGGCATTGGCTGCGCCCCTGCTCCGTCGACGTATCTTCCTCGCCTGAGAGGGAGATGGCTGGGGAACGTGGTCGGCCGCACGCTTCCCCAAGAGATGCGCTGCATCGGCGGGCGCACCTTGGTTGCTGAGAACGTCAGCAGGAAGGGAAGGCTGGATTGCTGCATCCCCTTCAGTGGTGGTGCCCGAGGCGTCAACTTTGCGCACCCAGGCCGTGCGGGTCTTCTTCGGCTTTGGTAGCCGCTTCGAAGGACTCGTACTTCCTTCAGAAATGAACTCCTCGTGCGCCTGTTGATTGAGGCGCACGACCAGCATCTTGTGGGAGGAGCCCACCTTCACGTCGTCGGCCTGTGACACGACTTTCTCGGAAGAGGAGAAAGAAGTCCCCAGCAGAGTCGCCAGCTTGTTTGCCATTAAAATTGTTTGATTGAAAACTTTAATACAAACAGAACAGTGTTACAATGTAGGACTTAGACGTAGTCCTAGGAGTACACTTTTGTTTAAGCTGGGTCCTTAGTGCCAATTGAGCGAGTGGTAATGCGTTGACTCCGTTGACCGGCTGACGACGGTTATCGGTTCTCTGAAGGCGTAGATTGCTCTGGGTGCTGGAGCTTGCTGAGAGGAGGAAGATGTTGAGTGTCTGTATCTGCCTCTCTTGTATGTTCGTTGTGGATTCCCTGTGTTGTCCGTATATGTGAGAAGGAAATGATCCCTCTATTTATAGCTGGGCAGGTTGGCTGCTCATGCGCGCATATGTAGGATGCGCCGGTGCGTGGGGACGCCACGTGGAAGTTGCTGATGGGGGTGCACGGATGATGCACCCTGATTGGGAGGTTGAACTCTTCATACTGCTGTTGTGAGCCGGCACGTAGCAGAGGAGAAGATCTTTCTGTTGCTGAAATCTTGGACGAGTTGAGTCAAAGGACACGTGTCATCGACCCATGGCTCGAAGATCTCGGATTTGGGGGGGGGGCAGTGATCTGGTGAGCTGCACCTTGGATCTGGGCGCAGAAGGAGACTGCGGCTCATAACCTTTAGGAGTTATGAACCATTTAGGGCGCATGGCTTTTGAGGCACATGCAGGTGACCTTCCTTCTGTCTTTCGGGATCAGAGATCAGTCTGGGGCGCATGGCTTTTGAGGCGCATGCAAAGCTTCAACTGGAGACTCTTCTTCTGTCTTTAGGGATCAGTGAAGGGTCTGAGGCGCATGCTGGTTTGGACGCATGGCCGTAGAGGCGCATGCGGGTGGCCACGTGGCAGTAGCCGTCGGAATAGAGTCATGATGATGCTGACGTTGCCGATGCTTCGTTCTCTGAAAAAGCTGTCAACTGTTCAGACTTTGGGAAGCGTGCTGCCAACTCTGGTGTCAGTTCTGCATTTAATGTTTATGACGTTCGATGGACAGCTGAGTGGGCACATTGGTTAGTGTTCCACTTGGCATGGAGATGTGAGGGCGCATCCTCTGTGATGCGCCGGGTACTGTAGGGTGCGTCTGTGTGATGCGCCTGATGTAGGAGGGCACGTCCGTATGATGTGCCGTTTGGCTGGCGCATCCGACATGTCCTTTAATGACGCGGCTGTCTCGCTCCTCGAGTGCTATAAATAGCCGTTTGGCTGAATTCGAGGCGTCCGGTTCATCCATTTAATACAAATTCATTGTACAGAATTCGGAGAGTCATCCACTTGGCGCGTGGGTTTGATTTGCCCGGCCTATAAATAGTGGCATGGAGAGAAGGTTTGCTCCTCATTCCCTCACGTACTTCCAATATGAACTTGGATATGTGGGTGCATTCTGTTGACAAAGCGCTCCCGAGGGTGAAGATGAGACGTCGTATTGTCTTCGATGCTCTTGAAGGTGACTGTTACATCCAAAAGACGGAGTCGAGGGCTTCTGAGGCAGGCGGAAGGTGCCTGTTGCATCCAAAGATAAGGATGTTCGGGCCTCGTCTCCATTATTCCGGAAGAGCCGTAGATCGGAATGGCGGTGCTAGGCTCTTTCTTCCTTCAAAGTGGGTGTTGCCCACTCTGGTTGTATTGAAAGCTGCTCCTTTAGCCGCAGTTTCGATCACGATCTTCCTTCGCCTTTGGAGGCTCTTTCGAAGCCTCCCCTGGCCACAGCATTTGCGGTGCTCTTCTCTTCCTTGGTTCCAGCCAGAGGGTTAAATGCTTTGCTTGGCGAAGCACTTATCAGGCGACCCTGGCTGGAAGAGCAGCACATAACTGGGCTCTGCTCGGCCAGGTGAGCTTGGTTGGAAGAGCGGCACATAACTGGGCTCTGCTCGGCCAGGTGAGCCTGGTTGGAAGAGTTGCACATAACTGAGCTGCTGAAGGGATGCACATAACTGAGCTGGATGCACATAACTGAGCTGCGGAAGAGATGGTAGGATGCGCCTGGCTGGAGGCGCATGACATCTGCTGCGCCTGGCTGACAGCGCATGGTGACTGCTGCGCCTATCGGAAGGTGCATGGTGGTTGCTGCGCCTATCTGGAAGGCGCATGGTGGTTGCTGGATGTAGATCTAGGATCCTTTCTTTGTAGAAATTCTCCTTTGTACCATCTTTTCTAGACATGTAATAGACTTTTATATATAAAATAAAAAGCCCTTCTTCGAATGTCTATGGCTTATTCGATTAGCTGTCTGAGTTCTGGCGTATATAATGCCTGGCGCATGGGCTTTCTGGTTGTGAAATTCCATGCTTCTACAGCTGCCAAAGCTTATGTAAGTTTTCTAATTCTTTATATGTATTATATTTTTGTCATTTTGTATTGCTGTAATTAAAATCGATCATTGCATCGTATCAATAGGTGATTTTGTACATTAGTTACATGTGCTACCGGGAGTTCCATTCATCCAGCACCGGTAGCTAGTGAGATCGGGAGTTCTATTCATCCAGCACTTGTAATGGTGATCAGGACATAGTCCCTGCAGCCATTCGACTGGCGAGGCAAAAACTATGTAGTCGTAGATGAAGTTAACTGTCCTTCGACCCTTATCCCTCGACAATGATGATACGACAACCTATCACTATATCTTATATAGTAGTAGATGATATTTTAGTATTACATTATGTGAGTTCATCTTGATTCTGTTACATTCTTCAGATACTTGATATTAGATTCGATAAGAACGTATACTACATCATATGTACAGAACATAGATGATTCACACTAATGTATGCTAGAATGAATTCTGGGTTGTGTTCTGAGCCATCCGTTCTCACACTTAAAACACATATGAATTAGAACTGTGTGTCAATCTTTGTTTTTTGTATTTTTGGCGAACCCTGGAATTGGATTCTGTATTTTGTATTTTGGATTCTGTATTTTGGCTCCAGCTCCAGCTCCATTTGCATTAATCTACGGTACGACATGGTGATCAGGACATAGTCCCTGCAGCCATTCGACTGACGAGGCAGAAACTATGTAGCCGTAGATAAAGTTGACTGTCCTTTGACCCTCATCCCTCGGCAATGATGATACGACATCCTATCACTATATCTTATATAGTAGTAGATGATGTTTTAGTATTACATTATGTGAGTTCATCTTGATTCTGTTATATCCTTCAGATACTAGATTCGATAAAAACATATACTACACCATATGTACATAACATAGATGATTTATACTAATGTATGCTAGAATAAATTTTGGGTTGTGTTCTGAGCCATCCGTTCTCACACTTGGAGAAAAATTAAATTTTCTGTATTTTATCTGACGCACAAATACCGCTCGAGTGAGCCAAAGGCATGCAGCCACTTCCCTCCCTCCATTCCCCCTCTCCCTCTCTCATGCTATCAACGTCACAACTTTTCCAGTGTTGCTTCCTCTAATGATGATGAACGCAAAAATCAAAGACCCCCTTCTCCTTTCTCACTCTTCACAGTTCTCACAACAGGAATGATCAGTGCTTTCTAGTTCTCTTCCATTCATCCATTCTGATCAAGCCTCTTCCTTCTACTCTCCTCCACCATGGCTCTGGACCCATCTGCTCCTTCCTACTTCCCTTCTTCTTATTTGACTCTCTTAGCCACATATGATATCCAGCTTAAGTGTAGAGTCGGGAGAGAAAAAGTGGGCAGGAAGAGGAGATGGAAGCAGCACAGCCGACGGCATGACCTGGAGGAAGTACATAGGTTTTCTTCAACATCCGTAGGAGAACTATAAGGATATATCTTTTCACAACATGTCACCTTGTCAAAGATCCTTAATGTGAATATTATGTTAGCGCGGTGTCGGAAGACTAACATGTCATAATTTTCTAAGCCGTGTGTTTTGACATAATTCTCCCAACTCTTTCCTCCTATGTAGTAATCTTGTATTTCTTTATGAAGTCCAAGACGGCATATAGTGACTCGTAATGAAAAAATATGCCGTCTTGAACTTCATAAAGAAATGCAAGATTACTACATCGGAGAAAAGAGTTGGGAGGATTATGTCAAACACACGGCTTAAAAAATTATGACATGTTAGTCTTCTGACACCGTGGTAACATGGTTGTCACATTAAGGGTCTTTGACAAGGTGACATGTTGTGAAAAGATATATCCTTATAGTTCTCCTACGGATGTTGAAGAAAACCTTTGTACTTCCTCCAGGTCATGTCGCCGGCTGTGCTTCTTCCCTCTCATCTTCCTGCCTACTTCTTCTTCCCCGACTCTATACTTGAGCTGTATATCATATGTGGCTGAGAGAGTCAAATAAGAAGAAGGGAAGTAGGAAGGAGCAGATGGGTTCAGAGCCATGGTGGAGGAGAGGAGAAAGAAGAGGCTTGATCGGAATGGATGGATGGAAGAGAACTAGAAAGCACTGATCCTTCCTGTTGTGAGAACTGTGAAGAGTGAGAAAGGAGTGGGGGGTTTTTGATTTTTGCCTTCATGATCATTAGAGGGAGCTGTACTGGAAAAGTTGTGACGTTGATAGCATGAGAGAGGGAGAGGGTGAATGGAGGGAGGGAAGTGGCTGCATGCCTTTGGCTCACTCGAGCGGTATAAATATGTATATTTATATATTTGTTTTATTATCATATGTTATTATCCGGTATGACTAGACCCGGACGACGCGAAGGATATTATGTTAGGCAGTCCCGTCTGCCTCGGACTGGGGATGCAGATTCCGTACCCTCATCCTCATCTCCGAGTACGCCAGTGTACCGTTCTGTTCCCGATCCATTACCGGGACAGGGCAGTTCCTGCAGGTTGGCGACTCCTCCCTCGTCGTCTAGCATTCCTGATCCCGCGTCCAGCATTCCTCCTTCCGACGGCTCCATGGGAAGAACCGACGCCGAGCATATGGAGGACGGCGATCAGACTGATCCTGCCCAGCCAGGAGGTGAGAGCGACCCTCCATGCGCTCCCCCGGACGAGACGCGTATAGAGATTTGGACAGACGGTCCTACGAAGTAAGTTAATTAGTTAATATATATTTCTCAAATGATTATATGTACATATATATTCATGAAATTTATTATTGTATAGATATCGGCCTCCTGCAGTACAGAGACAGTTGGGGTTATTTCTGAGGCAGAACTATGGTGGGCCTTGGATTAACTACTCAGATGCTCCCGCAGATAGGAAGGCCTTTTGGTTGGCCCACTTCAAGGTAAAAAATTTGTTTATTTTTAAATTTTAATAATCATTTGTGTATATTATATAACTTTTCTATTTTACTTCTTGTAGAGGACCTATTTCTATCCACCACATCGGGCGACAAAGATCGAGGCCCCAATTTTCTGCCGTCGTAGGCAAGCTCATCCGTGATGCGATCCACGACCAGAAGTCTCGTGATCGCTCCGGAAAGTCGATCCATGGTTGGATCACGCCAGAGCAGTGGACTGCGATGAAGGCTAGATTCGCCGAGGACAGATACCAGGAGCGGTCTGACAAGGCCAAGGTGGCGCGATCGAGCGCCAGTAAGTGGTGTGGTGGCTCCATTCCGATGACGAAGCATTTTTGTCGTCTGGTACGTTTGCTATGACGGACATCATTTTATATATAGTTGGATAGAATGTTTAATACTAATAATAGATAATATATTTTAACAGGTATAAAAGGGTGAGGACCCCAACATGGTGACCGTCTTCCTGGTCACCCATCGGAGGGCTGGGGAGTTCATTGACGAGAGGGCAACGCAGACATATGTACGTTCTATTCTTTATATTAATTTATTATAATTTAAAAAACAGGAAAATAGATATCAATATAGACTTTAGCAAATACTTATACATTAGCAAACATTGTTCTAGGCCGAGTTTGTTCGGCTACAAGGGAAGGCGGCTGCTGCTGCTAGTGCGCCAGCAGAGGGAGGGATGGTACTTCCTCCCAGCTGCCTACAGCTCCATCGCCGGATGACCTCTGGATGACCTCCGTTGGAAGTCTTCAGAAGGGTATGTACTACGGTACGTGATCCTTCGATGCCTATTTGGCTTCAGAGTCATCCCGGGCCCCCCTGTGAGTGCGCAGTCTCCAGCTTCGCAGGCGTCATCACGAGATCAGGATATTCGTCGTCAGATCGACGAGTTGCGTCGTGAGTTGCAGCAGCAGATTTTTGATCACCTTACCGCAGAGTGACGATCCGACCCTCCGATGATCACCGGACGATTTGATGCGGTCGAGCGCAGTATAAAGAAGCTGATAAGTCTGCAGCAGGCTACAGCTGCCAGCTTGCACACGCTCACCGAGTCTACACAGCGCACAGAGCACAGACAGGTCGAGCTGGAGGGATCGTAGAGGACCATGTCTGCCTCACTCACTCAGGTATCGGCTTCGATTGAGGAGGGTACTCAGAGGATGGTGAGTACCCTTGCTGCGCATGGTGAGCGACTGCGAGAGCAGGAGCAGATACGTCCTTCCGGTCCATCGACGGTGCCGACTCCAAACATTGTACTGCCTCCTACTGACCCTACGGTGCAACTCACACAGGAGCAGTATGAGTACATGCTATCCCAGATGCGCGACAGGGGTCCTCAGTGATCCAGTAGATTTTTTATCATCTTTGTATGTATTGGCCCTATGGGCCCATTGACCGTTCTGTACACTGATTTTCATTATTATTTGACTCTGTTGGACATGTATGTTTGTTGGACATGTATGTTTGTGATATTTAATTTGTTGGTATTTTCATTGAGTACATGTATGATATTTAGTTGTAGACTGTTATGATGGAAGACTGTTAATTATATATGATGATATCTGCGACGGGGATGACAAATATACCTACGCTGGGTTATAAGCGATGATCTGATATACAAAGGAGGTGCTGCCCAAATTTTAAAAATATATAATGTGTATTTTTGTGATGATGTGTGTCTGTGTTTACAGTGTATGTGAAATGCAGTGTTCGGAACCATCGATAGTTTCGATTACTGTTGTATATTTTATCTTGGACAGAAAGAGCAACTGTTCAGGGTGTACTTCTGAGAGCTTCATTTTCACATCCTTCACTCTCTCGGGACGTCGTACAGGATCCCGAGAAGGACGTGAAGAGGAAGCTCTGAGAAGTGCACCCTGAACTGTTGCTCTTTCTATCTAAGATAAAATATAGAACAGTAAGCGAAACTGTCGATGGTTCGAACACTGCACTTCGCACACACTGTAAACACAGACACACAGCATAACAAAAATACATATTATATATTTTTTATTTTTTTTAGGATTCTGCGACGGATAGCGACGGATAGCGACGTCTTAGCGACGTATGGGGACGTCGCTAATACGTCACTAATTAGCGTCGATACATTGCTGTACGTCGCTGCCTTGCTGACGTGGCAGGCATGCCATATCATCACATAAACAGAAATAAACGTCGTTAAGTAGTCGCACTACGTCGCTATTTTTGCGACGTAAAGTTGTCGTCGCTCTCCGTCGCTAACTTTGCGATGACCCAGCGACACGGCAGGAGTGACGTCGCAAACAGCGACGTAGAGCGAGGAATTTGACATCTGCGACTAGCTTTAAAGCGACCTTTATTTTCCGTCGCTAAAGTCGTCGCTAATTACGATTAGCGACGTATTTTCCATAATTAGCGACGTATCTGGACATTGCTAATCTGCCTTATTTTAGTAGTGACTTATTTTCGGTTATGCTCAACTAAGACCTCTCCTACTGCCTCGATAGAACATGGGCGACATATTAGCAATGTTAAACAGGTAATACCTAGGCTTCCTTTAGAGTCTGTGACTATGGACAGAAGTACCTAATATTCTCGTACATCTCCTTAAAATTTGACATTTTTTTAGAAGTCCTATAAATGCGTCCTCCACGATTAACCAATTTCTATAAGTTGGGTAGAGCTGTGAACTTCATACACCCCATCTCTTAGAAGGTGACGTCGAACTAGGAGTTCGATCGTAGAACATTTCTTCCATCCTTTCAAAAATTTTGGTATGATTGACATACCTAATAATTCTTTCATTCCTAGTTTCCTTGTCCTCTTATATTAAGATTTATTTTAATTTCGAGGACAAAATTTTTATAAGTTGGGTAGGATGCAAACCCCCTAATTTTTTTAAAAAAAACTTTATTTTTACTTTTAAATATTTGTTTAGTATTTTTATAGCCTTGTAATTAATTTTATGATTTTTGTGATTATTAAAACTAGCAAGTAAATGCTACTTTATCTATATGGTAATTATTATTTTTTGTGTGCAAGATATTACTAAAATTCCTTAGAATATAAATTGGTGATATTTAGGATTTTTAGTACTTATTTATTTTTTATAAAAGTTATAGTATTTTCTTAAACTATTAAATAGCTCAAATTTGGTTACGATTTTTAATAGTACGAGTAGCATGTATTTGTTACATTATATGTAAATGGTAAGTAGAAATTTGGGCAAAATATTGATTTCATTATTTTTAAGATACTTGGAATTTTAGAAAATTTTTGGATTTTTCCTTGAATTAATTTGAGTATAAATAGGGTTAGGAATATATATTAGTAAATATATATATGACTCATGTGAATAGTACCGCTCCTCCCTTTGGATTCGAATAGAGCACACTGTAGACTTTTAAAACCCAAAGTTTAAATCCTAAACAAACCCGTAACCTATTTCAAACACCTTCTTCTCTTAATCAAAATTAAATTCTCTCCTTATCCAATCTTCCTAATCCTTATCTAGTAATACTCGATATCTCGATCCCATATAAAACCGAGATGCAAACTTCTCGATAGAAGGAAAAAAAAACACCTTCGAGTCCCAATCGACTCTACGAGTTCGCCTACCCTGCAGAAGCCTTCCCGACCATTTCCCGTCGACCCAGATGCCGGCAATCGCCTGTGCGAAGAACTGTAGTAGCCACAGCTACCGTAAATAACAGTGAAAGCAGCAGTAGGAAATAGCAGTAGTGTAGCTTGTTTGAGGTTAGTTCTCTCCTCCATCTCGCGAGCAATTTTTGAACCACTTGGTTCTTTGCGACCACAATATGACCCACTTCAAACGCAGACAAATAGAATTTGATATAACCAATTAGATTGTTCAGAATATCGAAGCGAAGATGTCAAAAAATAGTGCAAAATAGAACAATTTTTTGACTTCAAGAACCCGACTTGGAAGGCCAGTTTTGGTCGGTCCAATAAGAAACCAAGGAATCTATTTGAACAACACCTATAGGGCTACAAAACCTATTTTCTGGATTCTGTTTTCTTCAACCGTGCGTTGAGAAAACTGATCTCGAAAAATCAAGAAAAATAGTTTTTAAAAATAGAATTTTAGAAAAAATCTCCGATATGACGTGCGCCCCGACAAACCGGGGTGACATGGCCGTGAACCAAAAGCATCGAAAGCTGCGTATCGACTTCACGGACGTATGAACTTTGACGGAACTCGATTTCGTTACGTGTGAGCGATGAAATCGAGGCGTATCGGTCGATACCCCGTATCGATCTCTTTGTAAACTAACCCACAAATTCGTGCACGTTCGTCACCTCGAAACAAAACTTGCGCTACTGGACTCGTGTCATTTTTCTGGTCATGTAAGTCAAGTTTGGTCCGATTCTGAGAAGGTCGATCGGAACGCTATTTTGGCGGGCTCGTGATCCGATCCAACAGGCGAATTTGTGCATGGCTCACCAGAATCCAACTTTGGACATATGGTTGAGTTTATTTTGAAAAATTGGACCGGTAGACATAATTTGATGACTTTAGAGACCGTAGAACTTGGCATGCTTTTCAGTGCAAAACGTGTTCAAGGACGGACATCGTTTTGACCAAAAATTATAATTTTGCCCCTGTGTCCAGAATTGGTCTTATGGGTAGGCGAACTTAGATATTTTTTATTCCAAACATGTTGTTGATGTCTATTTCATCATCCGAGGATGTTTGCGGAAGTTGGCTTCATTGCTTCACTAATTTGACGATTCGAGTTACTGGATACTACTGTTTTGCACACCACCTCAGGCAAGATACCTTTCCATTACTGTCTATTTACTTTAGCTCACTTTATTGCATGAACTTAGTTATTATTATTTATTTTTTTGCAAAATAAAAATCATGCTTCTTTGTTATATTTGATTGCAAGTAACTGTTTAGTCATAAATTTTATCTTTGTTTACTCAATGCACATTTGACCTAGAAGGAAGAGACCACCTGCATTCATTAGCCTTGATACAAGTTTGTCATGAGTCATGATTCGCATATAGATCTCAGACTTGTATATCGACTGGCCAGCGATATATATAGGACGAGCACTGGGCGATAACTACTAATAGGATAACATGATAGAAGACTAGTAGTTATTAGAGTTATGACATTAGGTCGGAAGAACACAATTGGGCGTTGAGCTCCTTGTGAGGACCCTGATTTTTGGGAATTAATTTTCTTATTTATTTTATACGATTTCTATTTACTAGATTATATTCATTTCTTAATTATGATTATAGATGTATTTTTCTGTAGCTTTAATGTTTGGAGCACAAGAAGCGTCAATCTTTCGGAAATCCTTCATGAGTTTTGGAAGTAGACAAGTCAACCTTCAATTGATATATCATGACCCATCCAAACTTCTCCCCTAACTTCTTTGAGTTAGCACAAATTCGGATCAATTTAGGCCATTTGACCGTTTACGTAATTCTAAACCAACTTCCAACTTGAGTCCGGGATCAACTTAGATCAAAACAAGTTGACCCAATATATGGTTTTGATCCATTTGAGCCTAAAATGCACATGCCAAGGGTGGCCACTCAATCGAATTCCCATGTGCTATTTATTTGCGAAGGTACAAAAGACTCATTAGTTGACTTTTCGAATCCGATTTGATTAGAAAATATATTTGGACCCAAACCTACCCAACCCACTTGGTAAAGCCATGTTAGGTTGCCATGACTTAGTAAAGTTATTTTGAATTTATTTGGCCAAATAGATTTATATACAATTTTGGATATATATGATTATATTTATAATAGTCTAATACTATATAATATATATATATATATATATATATATATATATATATAATCTATATATATATATATAATATATATATATATATATATATATATATATATATTTTTTTTTATATATAATATATATATATATATATATATATATCTATATATATATATAATATATATATATATATATATAGCCTTAGTATTATACATATATATATATGATTATATATATATAAATACTAAGGCTA
>JANAVB010017399.1:1971302-2096302 GCA_029216955.1 Iris pallida
AGAAAAATATTTATATTGTATATAAAAAAAATATATAAAAACTCATATATATATGATAATATAATATATATATATATATATATATATATATAATATATATATAATATTATATATAATATGTCCCTGTGGCTATAGCCCGTTGGGAACGGTGGAGCACCCCGACGTAGTGGCGCGGGTTTGATTCCCATATATATATAAATATATATATATAATAAGGATGAAAAAAAATTATAGATTTACTGTTCCTTGCGGGAACAGTAATATATGTAACCCGACCCCTCCCTTGTGCGCATAGAAACCGAAAGAGAAAGGAAGAATAGAAAAATCATCAAAACCCTAACCAAAACCCTTACGAATTCAACCTGGATGCTGCCACCCTCGCCGGAGGCTGGCCGACGCACGGGCCGCACACCGCAGCACCGACGACAGCAAGGCCACAGAACAGCACGTAGTAACGCAAAGTAACAATAATCGCAAGGCAAATTTTGTGCACGTTTTCTCGATCATCATGTGATCATTTTTAAGCCGTCTTTCCAGGTACGTAGATAACCTAACCAAGTTTATGTCCCTTCAATTAGTTTAATTTAATTCGCATCATGTGCGACGAAAATTGAGTTCCAAAATCGAGAAAAACTTGATTTTTAGACGTTAGAAACTGTCCTAACGTCCCCTATTTGCGACCGATTCGGGACCTGGATATCCCGAGTTTTGGGAAACCACTTGAACAAGGTTTTCAAAAAACCTGACCAAAATCAAAACCTATTAATTAGTTTATTTTATTACTTATTATTTTATGTTTAAATTAATTTGAAATCAAGGAAAATCTGTTTTTAAAACCCTGAAAAACCCCGATACGGAGTCCATCCCGACAATCCAGGCGACTTGGTCCCAAACCACTTGCATCTAAAGGTGCATAAGGACTTCGTGCATGTGTGAGATTTGACGGAACTCGAATTGGTTGCATGTGCGCGACGAATTTGAGGCGTATCCGTCAAATTTCTCCGTATCGACCTCTTTGCAAACTAGTCAATTACTTCATGCACGTTCGTTATCTCGAGAAGAAACTTATGCCAACAGGACCGTATTATTTTTTTGGTCTCGTATGCCAAGTTTGGTCCGATTCTAAGAAGGTCGACCAGAACGCTATTTTGGCGGGCCCACGACACGATCCAACAGGCGAATTTGTGCACGACCGACTGGAATCCAACTTTGGACATACGGTTGGGTTCATATCGTCAAAATGAACAGGTAGACATATAGTTTTATGACTTTAGAGACCATAGGTTCTGGCACATTTTTCGGTGCAAAGCGTGTCCAATGGCGGACACTGTTTTGGCCCAAAATTATTTTTTGCCCCTGTGTTCAGAATTGTACTTATGGGAAGCCTATCCAAGCTATTTTGCTTATTTCAGAAATATTGGCAATATCCGTTTTAATATTCGAAGGCGTTTGCGGAAGTTCAGGTTTGAGACTCTTTGATTCGACGAGTTATTTGCGGGACATTTTGCTACCACCAGGCAAGTATACCTTGTCAGCTTGTACAGTATATTTTATATGCATGTTCATTACTGTCACGACCCGTACTCTAGAGTAAGGGCACGAGAAGTGGGTACGTCCAGCCTACGTCACAGTGTCGGTGGTAGAACGATGTCCTAGGTCAATCATCTAACAATATAAGGTACCTGTACAGTATATACACTCCGAATGGAGGTGACATAGCAGAATACAGTCTCAATCACATCTAAGGCAGAAAATGATAGGATAGATAGAAATGAAATTAAATCTACAAAGAGATACAACAGATAAAAGTCTAAGTGTCTAAGATATCACAAATCCAGAAAACATCTCAAATCTCAAATACAGTAATCCATAGAGTAAATACAACTAAAAATGACTAATCTAAACTAATGGTGTGTCATCCACTGCTAATGGGTCCTGCTGGAGATCCAAGTCACAGCAATCCTCTAGGATAGCCCCATAATAGATGGTACAGAGCGACTCATCCTTTGTAATATTTTCAACAGGTCCAGTCAGGACAGGAGCGAGCACAATATATCTCATACAAATCATAACAGGTTAGGAAATATAAACATGCTAGAGAGTAAGATACATGAAACTGAAAGAACAACATGATATGAAAAAGAGAGACTGTAAGTAAATATCTACAATATAATAGAGAACTAATCAGTGACTAGTGATTCAGAGTACAAGATAAACATGTAAACAGCAGGAGGGTGATTCATGACTATACTACTTTGGAATTATTCACATGTTCATTTCTACTCCTCCATCCCCAATTAATACACAAGGATCCATTCAAGTTACGTTAAAATTCATGACTATACTACTGGCCCATAAAGGGTGATTCAAGAGTTATTCATAAATAGATTCATGAAGGCTCTGTGATTCATGAGAGTACAGGAATCATAAGCTGATACATGAAGATTCATGATAATAGAAGCATGAGATACATGATGTAAGTGAAACACACGAGACATGAGTATCTGATGCTCTCGAGGGAGATAACATCTCATGAAGGGATCCATATAGTACTAATGTCACGCCCCAGAACCAAAATACTGGAGAGCGGGGGAATGACTCAGCCAGCTACGTATTATGGGTAGAAGAATACCGTATAATACGATAAATGTTGTCTAACCAGACGAGGGGGTGCATACTACATGAAAGTCTTACTATGGTCACTTCACATCTATTGTCTCAATCATTCAAACAAGAAGCAAAATAGAGAACATGTAAGATAAAGCAGTAAGGCGTCCCAAACGCTTAGTCAAAATGTTCTTGAGATCTGGCTTTACAAAACATAGCCAGATGATGTAGTAACATATACACAATTGTTATCAGCTGCAGTCTGACTTAATTACAATTATGTAAAAGCAAGTGCAAGACTATCCGACTAACATGTCGGTGCCAAGCGACAAAATGTAAAGTAAATAACAAAACGAGCGGTGAAGTAAGGAACCCACTCGAGTCCTCCTGCGATCATTCCTCTAGTATTGACCATCTTGGAGGTGAAAGTAAGCTGAGTCCTCGGGAACCGGCTCTAAATCTGGCCATGCAAAACCAGAGAGGTTAGACCTCTAATAGCAAGTACCACAAGGAAGCACGATATGAAGGATTAAACCAGTAAGTAAGTGAATATAATAATAGATCTCTGCTTTCCACTAGGATTCACATAACATCACGACACTTCGAACCAACCTCCCAACCAAACAAGGATAGAAATTGGCCCTTCATGTCCTGACATTCTGATCATCTCAGTTAGGCAACAGAGTAGGTACAGTACACAAACAAATCATCTTGAACGGCCAATCAACTCCTACGGTTTGCTATTGTGAGTCCCAAGTTATCCTGGAATTATGCAAATAGGGATTCCTCAGTTCTTACTATGTGCGAGCAAGGTTAGTCTATCCAGTCAATCAATTGTGCCAATTATAAATTAGATGAGTCCCAGCGGGACGCCCGTCATCAATATACAATATACAATAATAATATAAGAAGATACCACTCCCTGTTCGTGTGGCAGGTTTACAGTATCTGTGGGAACCAGTCGGCCTGTCGGGCACTACTAGTCCCAAGAGGGCTGCCATGTAAGAACTCGGGGATCCATTCTCTCCATGCAATCATTATTTTATTTAACTTAATAGTCTCTACGTTGAGTGAAATCCCATGCCGTGGATCATGGTCATTCAAATGAGTACTTTCGTACGGGGTACGATATGCGCAACTCTACAACGATACCCGTACGGCTAAGTTGTAGGTCTTACATAGCGTAATGCAACAATCAAATCTAACCACGGAGTAATCATGCCTTGACCATAAAGTACACATGCTGCTTTGTAGAAAAATAAATAAATTGAAGCCTGCACATGCCTGTATGTCAATATTCGGGATCGGCTAATCGATTACAATAGTTCATAATATGAACGTATCTCATTCATTTAATTCAATAAGACGACTAGCCAGTCTCTTAGTTCCAACTTAGGAACGCATGATCAATTTTAGTCAAGATAACCATTATTATCAATGGTGACAAGGCATGAAGGTCAATTGTATTAAATGGGGTCGAGTCTATAACTCTCAGAGTTAAGTTCCAGTCTTACTGGGTATCCATAAACCAATCAAGACACAGGGCACGTTCTACACAACCATATATATATCAAAATATTAACATGCTAAGATTATCGAGTTCATAAAAAAAAAGGCGTAAGGATATAATAGGAGAATTATCATGCCACCATTAAATGAATAAATTATAGAACAAATAGAAACACCCAGGTCAGGAAGTCACGCCAACAAGTCTATGCTAAGGCCAACAAGTCACGCCAACAAGTCTATGCTAAGGCCAACAAGTCACGCCAACAAGTCTATGCTAAGGCCAACAAGTCATGCAGGAATCGCACGCGTAAAAAGGGTACGCCAAGTTAAGTAGGAAGGAGTGAGCGTATAAACAGCGCGAGCGTGAAAAGTGGTTTACGTTGGCACGCACAGCGTGAGTGTGAAGGGTAATTCACACACGCACAGCGTGAGCGTGAAAAGTAACTCACGCACGCACAGCGTGAGCGTGAAAAGTAACTCACGCACGCACAGCGTGAGCGTAACTCAAATTCACGCTAACACGTAAAGACGTGTGCGTGACTAAAAATTCACGCTGGCACGTAAAAACGTGAGCGTGACTCAAAATTCACGCTAACACGTAAGGACGTGTGCGTGACTAAAAATTCACGCTGGCACGTAAGAACGTGAGCGTGACTCAAAATCTCCCGAACCCCAATCTTATGGAACTTTTGTTCCAAGCCAGAAATGAGGTTCCCATGGTTCAGAATGGCGTGGAAGGAGAAGCTCTACAACATGAACTATCTATTTTCGAAAACACGCCAGGTTGGGAGAACAAAACCCATGGACAACCGAAAACACAACAACCTAGATCTGTAAGAAACGAGCCAAGGAAAACAAAAATGCTAAGTACTAAACTCTCTTAGAATCACAAGAAGAAGATAAATGAACCATAAAAATTGGTGAAGGAGAAGCAAGATGTACTTGCCTTCTCCTGGTTGGTGGAAGAGAGTGATGAGGAAGAAGAAGAAGTAATGGTGAAGGAGAGTTATGAGGAGAGAGAAGGGGATGGGGGCTTTAAATGGAAGGGGTGGTGGTAGGTGGGGGTTCGGTTCATGTGAACCACCATGAACCCGAGAAAACCCTCCTAGGTCGAACCTAAAAGCAAGACTAAAAGCAGAGAATAACAGCAGGAAATAAAACGCAGATAATTAATTAACATAAAATTAAAGGAATTTAAATACAGGATAATACATGATAAATATTAAATAAATATATATGAGTCGCACATGTATAAAAATACGCATTCTGGGAACGGGGAGTGACAACTAATCCGTGATACCAACGTGTCAGCATCAAGTAAAGTAATCTAAAGCAGGAAATATAATCCTAAACAAGATATGAAATGATCAGAAAATGTACTCGCCTGATACCCTGAACAGCTGATATAAAAAGATGGCCAACTGGAGTCACAGAGTCCTAGTTAGAGCAACACAGGTCAATATGTATACGGGGGATGATAAATGAAATGTACAATGCATCTGCATGCTGTCTAGGTCAAACTAGAGTAAAGTCAACACTTGGTCAACTCTAGTCAACCATACTAGTCAAACTAGGTCAACTAGGTCAAGACCTAGCCCAAACAAGTCTAACAAGTCTCACTAGGCCTAACCAAGCCTAAGCTAGCACTCACACAATCACAAGACAATGTGAACCACAACAATGCATAATTTAAAATAGATACTATATATAAATATATACCTTCATACATACATGCATATCCATATTACATACATATTTATATATATAGGCATATGTTACATCATGCATATTTACATAGTTACATAGATATATACATTCATGCACATTTACATACATACTTTTATACATTATATATGTTAACATTCATTACAATGCATTATATTTTACTTATACCTTTGATTGATTCATTCATTCATATATGACATTCATTCATGCATTTATACATTCATTCATTCATGTTATCACTATATACATACTTGATTCATGTATCCATACATACATACATGGATACACAACATACATGTATACATTCATACATACTTACATTGTATACATGCATACATACATATCATGTATACATACATACATTGCATACATGCCTACATATGTATCATATATGCATACTTGTATTCATTCATGTACCTATACATACATTCATAGATGCATACATACATATTTGAATATATTATATACTTGCATACATTATATTCATATATGCATACTCTACATTATATTACATTCATTCCTGCATACATGCATACATATAATATATGCATACAAACTCATATATTTAACTCAAAATATATGTGAATACATACATTACATTATCTTAACACCTATATATATCATTCATTCATATCCCATATGCATGCATACTTCAGTTCAGGCATTATATCCATTCACATATCATTAAGTTGCATACATATACTTATTTAAATTACATACATGTCATTCATGCATATTTCATACTTACATGCATCTATACATTATATATATTATATACAACATGTAAAAATAGAAGAGGAAAAAAAGGAGAAAAAACTGAAATGGAAAGAAAAGGAAAGAAAAAATGTAAAAAAAAGGAAAAACAGTGGACATATACATACTTGCATCATATATTCTACATTACCATACATGCTATCATTATATATTGCATTACATTATGTATAAATTATGAATTCATATCTATCATTACATGTATACTTTGCATTCATATCTAGCATTCATTATATACTTTCATGCATACATTGTATATCATTCTTTCATTCATGCATTTATGCATTGCTTACATACATTACATTGATTGCATTCTTACATGGTTGCATTCAACCATATATATACATTAATGTAAAGAGGATACATATCATATATATATATATATATATATATATATATATATTCATTCATCTAACATATCATGCATTACATACTCTACATTCATTTAATATCCACACTACATAGGCTCATAGGTTACACAAAATGTCTATGTCGTATAGTCACTCTTCTACTTAAAACCAATACTGTACCAATTGGGCATTCACTAAATTGTAGGATTAAATAATGTCGTAGCCCTTCGTGTTAGCTTTCCGAAACTTCAAACGGATCGCATTTTCGTGTCCGGAAGCTCCCGAAATCGCGAAAACACCGAAACGCGTTTGTCTTTCGGAAAGCTGACACTCAAATAATTTTACAAAAAGTTCCAGAACGATTTTGGCTTATTAAAATATATATTTGTAAAGCTAACTTTGATACGGTTCTTTAAAAGGGAGATTAAACGGAGTCCTAAGCTAAAAGTTATGACATTTCTAAGTTGCTTTGGTTAATAAAAATGTGGATGAATGTTATGACGAATTTGAGTTATTTTGGACAAAAGAAACACATGTAGGCCAAGATACTTGGATACCAACATAGGTATCCAAATGGAACTCATTCTAACCATCCTAACTAAGATCAATCCACTTTCTAACCATTCTAAAACTGAATTTAAATATCTATTTAAACTATTATCATACATATATACACATGGGGTGTCCTAATTTGGGATTTATCAAGTAGGACACAAGACACATCTAAAATCCTCAAGAAAGCTCCAAATGGACTCAAATTTGAATCTAAAGGGGACACATGCATGAGGATGGATCCTATGGATTCAAAACTAATTTATATGCAAAGAAAATCGATTTAGAGGATGGGTTTTACCTATTGGGAGTGGAATCCCAATGAAATCCTTTAAGACACGGCTCCGATACGAAGATCCCTCAAAGTGGACACTCCTCCTTGCACTTCTCTTCCAATCCTTGGTAGCACCCTTTCCTTGGAGAATGAAAATGATTGAGGGAAGATTTGGTGAAGGAATGATTTGATTTGGAGACCAAATCAAAGGGAAGGCTCTCTAAAATTAGGAAAGAACAAAAGAAAAATAAAAGAGACAAGATTGTAATGAATGAAATGAATCATTCTCCCCTAAAGGTGGCTGCCATTGTAATGCCCCGCTCCGCACGGTGCATTATGCTAAGTCGTTGACTCGAAGAGTTGCGTTGACCCGATCGTGTATCGATGCGAATCGATACAAAGTGTTAAGTTGTCCCGAGCAATGCATCGAACTAAGTCAATGCGAAGAGTTGCCTTGTCCCAAAGAATGCATCGAGTGAATCGATGTGAAGCACCGCGTTGCCTCGAAGGATAAGTGCGTTGTGACGGCTCAACGATTCTAAGTAATCGAATCGACCAAGGCGCAAGTCCGAATCGATGCAAGTATTGATTTTCGTTGGTTTTATGTGCAGGCTATACGTTTACGCTGAAATGTTAGAGGTCGATCTTTTACCTTATTCAGAAAGGGGTCCGCGAAAGCAAATTGTCGCCTTGCGATGGACTGAGGCGTTGGCACGATAAGCTAAAACGGACGTATAATTCAATAAAGCACGAAGTGTTCGATTGGCTAAGTCAGGAGAGTTGTTCGTGCAACGAAGTTATGAAATCGAGCCGCAACGGCTCGGCAAAACGACAAGGCGCATTGATTCAAGGTGGGGAGACATTAACTCTCTTTCCTACTCCATCATGCTTAAGTAAAATACATATCAATATATGCTGAGTTAACCTATCAATGCCACGGGCGTGGCTCGATAGAGAGATAAACATAGTGTGTGTCGAACACTAGATAGAACAATTGAAATGAATCGTACGGCAGACGTACGAGTCACTATGGAACATTGAATATCGCAAAGGCGAGCGTCTCGGTGCGCAAGCCATAAGAACATGGGATAACTATATCGACGAGTGCCCCAGTGCATAAGTCATTTCGTGCCCCCGCGCACGAGTTAGCATGCTAGAACATTGAAAGACTATATCGGTGCGAGTGCCTCAGTACACGAGCGATAGAACATTGAATACCTTATCGAGGCGTGCCTCAGTTGCACGAGTCGGAAGGATGGAACATAAATATAACGCATTGAATACTAAGGCGTAGAATATGGAAAACACAGCTTTGAGGTGTGCATTGAATGCACGATGTAAGGAAAGACGGCGAATGTGCGAAGTTGTACGATATTTACAAAAGATGGCATCGTTGCGACGAGAAGAACAATTGTGGCACGGATGTGACATAACTGTCGATGCGGCATGGTGCCTTCGAAATGTTCGTGCCCTATAGGCGTTCGTTGAGGACATTGGGGCGTTGTGCCAATTGAAATAGAGATAAGCAAACTTGCTTGGTTGTATGAAAGATAAGATTTGTTGCATGGTCAAATGGACTTAAAGATATAAAAGCCCGTGCATGGGTATTCCCTCGAATGTGGCGCACCAGGGCGCTGGGACCGTTCGGCCTAGGAGGGATTGCGTTTACGGTATTGTTGGTGCACTTCATTTAGATGGGTAGCGACCTTCTGGTAAATGTGATAAGCCACTTGCTGCAATTATTTCGGTGGCCTCTGATGTTTGGTTAGCAACCGCACAGAGTTAACATCGTCTTATGTTTCGATTCGATAAATATAAGTCCATTCTACCCCGGAAAGCTAGTGACCTTCATATAGTTAAGGGCGATGGGTTGGAAGTGCAAGGTATATATATATCATGCATGGACGGATCCTGGGTCGAAAGTGCAAGGTACACTCATATCGTGTACATATAGATCCGCATAGTGAGCACTTATAACATGACAGGGAAATCTGATAGGTGTATTCGCCTTGCGTCGGTGCAAGGGCGAGTGCGTCGATATTGGTAAGTCGTGCCACGAAACAAATACGAGATTGCTTGCATGTTTACTTATGCGAATTGAATAACATGCTTGCCATGATAACATGCTTACAGTCTTCGAATATGCCATGAATTCATCCTAAGGAGAACATAGAAAGAGAACTAAATTGTATGTTTGCATGAATCAATACAATACTAAATGTCGGTTTGTTAAGTGGGTTTTTGATCAGTACAGCAAGGACGAAAGTACTAATCCCCCACTAGTTTGCTAGCAGGTTCAGGGATTGGTCTGCTCGCGGCGGAGCTTCGCTTGAACGCGTTGAGGCTAGGAATGTCGAAGCGTATTGAGATGTGCAATCGCATTGACGCTCGGACATGCAACAGGATTGATACGGCCGAGATATAGAAGGCATGATGTATGGAACGGTAAAATCCTTTGTGGGCAAGAGAGAACCTGAGTGTTGTAGCCAATCTGGCAAATTTCGTTGGGCTATCGAAAGCCTTTGTAATCGCATTTCGAATATCAATAAAGAGAATTGTTTCGTATACTCTGTATTCCTTTCGTTGTTAATATTCAACATCAAAGATAACCATTTGAGATATAGAAGGCATGATGTATGGAACGGTAAAATCCTTTGTGGGCAAGAGAGAACCTGAGTGTTGTAGCCAATCTGGCAAATTCCATTGGGCTATCGAAAGCCTTTGTAATCGTATTTCGAATATCAATAAAGAGAATTGTTTCGTATACTCTGTATTCCTTTCGTTGTTAATATTCAACATCAAAGATAACGATTTGAGAACTTGTCATCTTGCCTTGACGAGCGCAACTCCATGCTCGTGCGGCATCACACCCCCTGCGAGGACGATGATTCGGGTGATTTTGGGTCGGGGCGTGACAAATTGGTATCAGAGCTCTAGGCTCAATTTTCTCTGGACGCTTGCTTTATTCCATTCAAAAGAGTTGCCCACCACCAATCGAAATCACTCTTGACTCTACTCGATGTCGCACTGGATGTTTCATACAATAAGTCTAATACAAATCATGTAATTTTGCCGTGTGTTGTTTTGGAAATTACATGGTGTTGCTGGAAAAGTCGAGAAAGGTTTGTTGCTGCAAGTGCAACAAGTTGCGAGATGTGAATTCAAGAATTTTTTGCTACAGATGCAACACGTCATGAATTGTAATTTGAGATGTTCGTTGTTTGCAACGATCGATATGAAAAAAGTTCATTTCATCAATACAATAAAAGTCGTGGAATGTTGCTACAGCAATTACCACGCGTTGATTGTAAATGATGCGTTAAAAAGAAAATGAAAGTTGATATTGAATGTGTCGAACGGATTCACATATCGATTTCGAATGTGCGCTGCGATGAAAAGCGATAAGTCAATATCGAATGTGTTGAACGGATTTCGGCATTGACTTTGAATGTCGGAAATAAAATATTGCACGAGGTGCAACAGATGTCGAAAATAAATTGTTGCACGATGTGCAATGCGTATTGAAAGTAAATTGTTGCACGTAGTACAACGCATATCAAAGTGAAATCGCTGCACGAAGTGCAACGAATATCGAAAATGAATTGTTGCACAAGATGCAACGAAAGAAAACAAAAGTTATAAATCGAAAAACGAAGTCGGTTATGTTGCGCACCGAGATTGTGGTGGAAAATGAAAACATTCACCGAGTTGTTTCGGATTTGATTTAATCAGAGTTCCGGTTGTGATCAAGCACGATCACTACGGAAATCGTGAGTCAGAAGAGATCGTTTGTTCGTAAAGAGTACATTGCGACGGAAGTAACTTGATTTTTGGGTGGTATATGGCATACCACCGATGCAATGAATGGCTCGATTTCGAGTGGTATATGCAATACCACTTGTGCGATGAATTGCATCAACGTATTGTGAGAATTGCGGAAGGTTTGTCCGCAATGGACGGGATAGCACCGAGTCTCGAATGAGAATTTGTATGATGGCATGTTGATGCAAGTGTTCTTCGATGATCGGTTAGAACGGTAAGACGGGACTTGTAACATTGAATGATACGTCGATTGAAAATTTATGTGTTGATCGAATGACTGGAACTAGCGAAATGATTATGCCTTGAGGCAACATCGGATCGACGGGATAGGAAACTCGAAACGTTGAAATCGAACCGCACGACTTGCAAGCTCGACAAAAATGTTGGGCGATACAAATTATAATCAAATCGCACGACTTGCAATTTTGATAGAAATGTTACCCGATGCAAAGTGAAATCGAATCGCACGACTTACGATCTCGATAGAAATATTGGGCGAGAAGAAATGTAATCGGATCGCACGATGTGCGACTTCGGTAAGAAAGTTGGTTGACGCGAGTAATCATGCCTAAGAAATAGTTGGTTACATTACGGCAAAACTCATTTGAGTACGACTGAAAACACGCGAAACTTAGAGGGCGAGATCGTATTACTTGAGGGTTCGATGTTGAATAATCGGTAACTCAGTTACACGATCAAAGTATAGCGGGATGCAAAAAATCGGAGAACGAGTTGATGCGTATGGAAAAGTTCATTGCGAACTTGGATGTATACGATGCGAGTTAAGTTGACGTTTGAAACGGATTCAAGTTGACCCTTACGTTATCGAAATAGATACGGCGTATCGAGATCGATACGTAAGGAAACGTAAGCACGATGTGGAAATACAAAATGGAGTGCGCCTTGCGCTATCAAAGTTTTGTAAATAACGATACGAAAAGGAACAAACTGGTTGATCATGAACTTCGTGATTGATCAAGACGAGACTATAAGTCATCAATGATTGCTCAATGCGTATAACATCTCGTGTGCTGACACACGAATAAGATAGACTCAAATCGATACGAGTAGATGTTTCATAAATTGTGAAATCATCGACGATAGTGCATGACTTTACTCGGAGGATAGTTGCGCATCAGTTGCGCCGATAGAAATAGTTATGTACGGATTTGGGTAGTCGTATAGAAATAGTCGGAACGTGGTTTGGCTCTAAAATAAGATATAGCATGGTTCGTAGTAAACTGTCCTTCGTTAATGATCCACAATTATCGAGCGTAGCTTCGGGGAAGTTGACCCTAGAAGACTTGACCGTCAAATCAAATTGAATGCTGCAGACCGTAAGATGACCCATGTAATATCGCATATGAGATTGCACCGATAACAAATATAACACGGTACATGTTGACGATAAGTCTAGGCGATCGAGAATTGTTGGAACAACTTTCGATTGAGAATGATATAGTTAGATTTGAGTATTCGTCGGATGAATACTTGAATGGTTATGTTGGTCGATGAACAAACTAGAAATTCACCAATGAACTTGGTGATTCGAATAGGCGATTGCGAGAATCATGCTATACACGAGAGAGAACGATAAGAGAATGACTTACGAGTTATGTCGTTAGATTTGATTCACCTTGCAATTAAGCTTGCGTTAATCGAAATTATGTTCGATGTTACGAGACGAATAAGTTGGGAATTTGGCTAGTGAATTCCTACTCGCTAGGAATTGAACGTAAGGCGCATCGTAAAGACCTTCGTGTCAAGGCGATCGTTGTCTTGAGCACCGTCGCCTCGACGTAAACTGTTATGTCAGATAGATTGTGGCCTTTGTGCAATGTCAATTTAAACTTGCGTCGGAAGGATTTGAGCACGGTGTCTAGGTAATCACCTAGCGAACGTAGTCCTGAGTGTTGATGCTTTTGCAAGTCAACAAAAGAGAATCATGTCGAGATAGGATACGAAGTGAAACATCAGAAATCGTTGGATAGTGACATCGAACGCAAGGCGTTGTGGAGACTCGTTGTGATCGGATGCGCGATGGCTTGACGCGAAGCATAGAATTGATAGTCCCGATAAAACATACAAAGTGAGAAATGTGATTTTTGAATCGCATCGTGTGCCTTGACTTTTGTTGGAGGATCGCGTATGTATCAATATGCATATGTAATAGAATTACGAGAACTTATGCTAGAGCCCAAGTCCGATCGAGAGTACGAGATGGCAAGTAATTGAGAATAAAAAGTTACATGTAAGCGTTGTTCCGATATCCTACAACTGAGCTTGGCTGAAATACATATATTGGTGGGACGCCTAAAATATGTGTATGATTCCAAACTAAGTTGTACGATCCAAATGATAGTGAGCCGAGATCGTGGAACAATCTAGTGAAACCCATGGAAATTTAGTATTAGTTTCGGTTCGAGGACAAACCTTGTTTTTAGTGGTATATTATGTAATGCCCCGCTCCGCACGGTACATTATGCTGAGTCGTTGACTCGAAGAGTTACGTTGACCCGATCGTGTATCGATGCAAATCGATACAAAGTGTTAAGTTGTCCCAAGCAATGCATCGAACTAAGTCGATGCGAAGAGTTGCCTTGTCCCAAAGAATGCATCGAGTGAATCGATGTGAAGTGCCACGTTACCTCGAAGGATAAGTACGTTGAGACGACTCGAAGATTCTAAGAAATCGAATCGACCAAGACGCAAGTCCGAATCGATGCAAGTATTGATTTTCGTTGGTTTCATGTGCAGGCTATACGTTTACGCTGAAATGTTAGAGGTCGATCTTTTACCTTATTCAGAAAGGGGTCCACGAAAGCAAATCGTCGCCTTGCGATGGACTGAGGCGTTGGCACGGTAAGCTAAAATGGACGTATAATTCAATGAAGCACGAAGTGCTCGAATGGCTAAGTCAGGAGAGTTGCCCGTGCAATGAAGTTATGAAATCAAGCCGCAACGGCTCGGCGAAACGACAAGGCGCATTGATTCAAGGTGGGGGGACATTGACTCTCTTTCCTACTCCGTCATGCTTAAGTAAAATACATATCATTGTATGCTGAGTTAACCTATCAATGCCACGGGCGTGGCTCGATAGAGAGATAAACATAGTGTGTATCGAACACTAAATAGAACAATTGAAATAAATCGTACGGTAGACGTACGAGTCGCTATGGAACATTGAATATCGCAAAGGCGAGCACCTCGGTGCGCAAGCCATAAGAACATGGGATAACTGTATCGACGAGTGCCCCAGTGCATAAGTCATTTCGTGCCCCTGCGTACGAGTTAGCATGCTAGAACATTGAAAGACTATATCGGTGCGAGTGCCTCAGTGCACGAGCGATAGAACATTGAATACCTTATCGAGGCGTGCCTCAGTTGCACGAGTCAGAAGGATGGAACATAAATATAATGCATTGAATACTAAGGCATAGAATATGGGAAACACGGCTTCGAGGCGTGCATTGAATGCACGATGCAAGAAAAGACGACGAATGTGCGCAGTTACACGATATTTACAAAAGATAGCGTCGTTGCGACGAGGAAAACAGTTGTGGTATGGATGTGACATAACTGTCGATACGGTATGGTGCCTTCGAAATATTTGTGGCCTTCGGGCATTCGTTGAGGACATTAGGGCGTTGTGCCAATTAAAATAGAGATAAGCGAACTTGCTTGGTTGTATGAAAGATAATATTCGTTGCATGGTTAAATGGACTTAAAGATATAAAAGCTCGTGTATGGGTATTCTCTCGAACGTGGCGCACCAGGGCGCTGGGACCGTTCGGCCTAGGAGGGATTACGTTTACGGTATTGTTGGTGCACTTCATTTAGACGGGTAGCGACCTTTTGGTGAATGTGATAAGCCACTTGCTGCGATTATTTCGGTGGCCTCTGATATTTGGTTAGCAACAGCACAGAGTTAACATCGTCTTATATTTCGATTCGATAAATATAAGTCAATTCTAGCCCGGAAAGCTAGTGACCTTCATATAGATAAGGGCGATGGGTTGGAAGTACAAGGTATACATATATCCTGTATAGACGGATCCTGGGTCAAAAGTGCAAGGTACACTCATATCGTGCATATATAGATCCGTATAGCGAGTACTTATAACATGACAGGGAAATCTGATAGGCGTATTCGCCTTGCGTCGGTACAAGGGCGAGTGCGTCGATATTGGTAAGTCGCGCCACGAAACAAACACGAGATTGCTTGCCTGTTTACTTATGCGAATTGAATAACATGCTTGCCATGATAACATGCTTACAGTCTTCGAATATGCCATGAACTCATCCTAAGGAGAACATAGAAAGAGAACTAAATTATATGTTTGCATGAATCAATACAATACTAAATGTCGGTTTGTTAAGTGGGGTTTTGATCAGTACAGCGAGGACGAAAGTACTAATCCCCCACTAGTTTGCCAGCAGGTTCAGGGATTGGTCTGCTCGTGGCGGAGTTTCGCTTGAACGCGTTGAAGCTTGGAATGCCGAAGCGTAATGAGACGTGCAATCGCATTGACGCTCGGACATGCAACATGATTGATGCGGCCGAGATATAGAAGGCATGATGTATGGAACGGTAAAATCCTTTGTGGGCAAGAGAGAACTTGAGTGTTGTAGCCAATCTGGCAAATTTCGTTGGGCTATCGAAAGCCTTTGTAATCGTATTTTGAATATCAATAAAGAGAATTGTTTCGTATACTCTGTATTCCTTTCGTTGTTAATGTTCAACATCAAAGATAACTATTTGAGAACTTGTCATCTTGCCTTGCACGAGCGCAACTCCAGGCTCGTGCGGCATTACGCCCCCTACGAGGACGATGATTCGGGTGATTCCAGGTCAGGGCGTGACAGCCATAAAGATTCCATTAGGGCTAATGGAAAATGTCCTAATTGCCCCTCTCTAGTCTGATATGGTTAAGTCTAGACTAGGTTCAAGTTTGGGGTCAAAAGTTTCTAGTTTTGAGTCTCTAACTTAACCATTCTAACATGATAAAAAATAGTCTAATTAACTAACTTAAATGTTAGATTTTGTGGGCCATGCTTAACTTAATATTGGGTCACATCTAGAGTTTAAGCTACCGGGTCACAATACAAGTCAGAACGAGACGAAACTCAAACCCGACTAAACAAATCCAATAAAAATAATATTAAAAATATAAAATTTTCCAAAATATTAAAATATGAAAAATGACCAAAATTATAATACATCAATTTAAATATTATTAAAATAATCTAATATTCACCAATTTATCAAAATTCTAAATAATTCAAAAGTCACAAAATGACCAAAATATACTTAGCCTAAAAAGTTGTAAATAGTCATTCTAATCACATGGTTAGGTCCCCATGGTCATGGTTAGTCTCTAGGCTCAACAGTTATAGGGTTCACTAGCTAACACATCAAAATTATAATTCACCAATTTTAAATAGTATTAAATTAATTAAAAATTCCCATAAATCATAAATCCTATTATTAAATAATAAACTTTTACAAAAGTTCAAAATTATCCTTATTTTAGAAAAGTGGGTATTACAATTATATCTCTGTTGTTCTTTCCTTATATTCATGATTGCTTTACTTCATGCAAGTTTCACTCATCTTTTTATAGTTTTACTTTTACATATTCCTAGTACTTGCACGTTCTTGTTTTCTGTTATGAGTTTTCTATTTCTTATATATTTCTTTAGTACATATTTGTTCCTTGATATAGTCGTCTAGTCCTACACCACGATTCCCCTGACTTGACTTGACATGACTTGAGTAAATCTTAACTTTGACATTCTATAGATTGTGAGTGCTTACCTTGACTACGATCTATAGGATTATTTTACTAAGAATGGTGCAATTTCGGTTGTGTGTGCTTGCCATGACTACGATTGAGATACTATAGATTGGGAGTGCTTGTCTTGACTACAGTCTATAACTTTGACCAGTTGGCCACGACTAGTATGGCATGCCAGTGTCTTAGGTTCCTTGTGTCTTAGATCTTGGTGTCTTAGTCCATTGTTCCTCAGTTGACTTTTCCTTGATTATTTCTTATTTCTCTGCATATGTTGTACTGCTACATTTTGGCTTGTATATTATGTATCTTGCTAGTCCTCTGAGGACCTGATGATCTCTTCAGGTATTAGTTGAAGTTATCGAGGTAGAATGCATTAGAGGATTGATGATTGTTTCTCCAGGATTTCAGGTATATATATATATATATATATATATATATATATATATATATATATATATATATATAACTATATATATATATATATATATATATATATATATATATACACGATTCCCCTGACTTGACTTGACATGACTTGAGTAAATCTTAACTTTGACATTCTATAGATTGTGAGTGCTTACCTTGACTACGATCTATAGGATTATTTTACTAAGAATGGTGCAATTTCGGTTGTGTGTGCTTGCCATGACTACGATTGAGATACTATAGATTGGGAGTGCTTGTCTTGACTACAGTCTATAACTTTGACCAGTTGGCCACGACTAGTATGGCATGCCAGTGTCTTAGGTTCCTTGTGTCTTAGATCTTGGTGTCTTAGTCCATTGTTCCTCAGTTGACTTTTCCTTGATTATTTCTTATTTCTCTGCATATGTTGTACTGCTACATTTTGGCTTGTATATTATGTATCTTGCTAGTCCTCTGAGGACCTGATGATCTCTTCAGGTATTAGTTGAAGTTATCGAGGTAGAATGCATTAGAGGATTGATGATTGTTTCTCCAGGATTTCAGGTATATATATATATATATATATATATATATATATATATATATATATATATATATATATATATATATATATATATATATATATATATATCTATATATAAATATATATAGTTATATTTTCATATTCGTCCAATGTTTTATTTTATTTTACTTGATCATGCAATATATATATATATATATATATATATATATATATATATATATATATATATATATAGTTATATAGTTATATAGTTATATTTTCATATTCGTCCAATGTTGTATTTTATTTTACTTGATCATTCTGTTGTATAGCCTAGTTTCGCAAGCTTATTTCTTCTTCAAAAGCTTGCTCAAGATATTTGTAATAGAGTCTGGTCCACTTTATTGCTTATTATCTTTTTTTGTTACTTGTAGGAACCGGTATGTTAATGCCTGACCAACATTAGTATACTTGGTTTATACAAGAGATTATATTCAGTAGATTGAGATAGATATTAGTTGATTTGATAGATTGATTTAGAAAACCAGACAGCTTATACGTATTCGAGCTGGGCTGGAGCCCTCTCGATACGTAGCTGGCATATATACATCTCCTAGTCCTACGTATTTTGGAACTGGAGCATTATATGCATTTTTGGTGGCCCATGCAGGTCGAGTAAGCCGTTTTGGTTACATTACTGTACCGAACGGGCCTGCGAATATGTCTAAATCCTTAGGAATCTCAATCCACAATTGCCTTAACAATACTTTTAGAAATTTCTTACCATCCTTGAACTTCGTATTTGCTCTCGACTATTCTTCCTTTGATTTCTCGTGCTATTGCTTCTCGTTCGTTCCTATTTCGGAGCGACGAATATTCGTGCTATATAGATTTATCAAAAATTCTTAAGCTATAGTATAAGTTAGTTTGCTTATTTAATTTTGGTTGCTTGATGGTTAGGAGGGATTAGAGATGCCATATGCCATAGATATTTAGCGGTATGGACTTTTGCAACTAGTATGCAATGATTATAAAATTTTAGGATGTCATGTGCTTGAGGGGATAGTGTAACCAAAGGTGAGTAGACGTCCTCGGTATAGAAATAAATATATGATCATACTAGGTTACGCCCTTATGCTAGTCACTCGATCAAGAATAGAGTGGTAGATTTAGTGTAGAGATTGACTCTCTACAAGAACCTAAATATACGCTAACCCAACCCATTTACTATTATGCCATATCAGTTGTATAGTTAGAATTAGATGGAATGATAGGTACCACTTAGCTTGGTCATGAAAAAAAAGGAAGACTTATATAATTGTGATAATAATATGCTTAGGAGGACAAGCCTTCAACATGATCATTGCAAGACAACTATTACCAAAATGAGAGACTAGAGATAACTATCTACAGTTTTATAATATAGATATTGCAAAACCAAATTATTTAGGATTGATTATTACTTGAGTTGTTAGGAGACGCCGTAGTGACCTAGCGTATTCCTTGAACTATTCCTAGTTACGCTAGCGCGATTCTTCATTAATGAGCCTTATTTTAATTTTGAGACAAAATTATTTTAAGGTGGGTAGATTGTGAGGACCCTAATTTTTGGGAATTAATTTTCTTATTTATTTTATATAATTTCTATTTATTAGATTATATTCATTTCTTAATTATGATTATAGATGCATTTTTTCGTAGCTTTAATTTTTGGAGCACAAGAAGCGTCAATCTTTCGGAACATCCTTCATGAGTTTTGAAGTAGACAAGTCCACATTCAAATTGATATATCATGTCCCATCCAAACTTGTCCCCTACCATTCTTTTGACTTTGCACAACTTCGGGTCAATTTAGGCCATTTGACCGTTTACCGTAATTCTAAACCTAACTTCCAACTTGAGTCCGGGACTCAACTTAGATCAAAACCAGTTGACCCAATATATGGTTTTGATCTATTTTGAACCTACAACGCACATGCCAAGGGTGTGCCACTCGATCGAGTTCCCATGTGCTATTTATTTACGAATGGTACAAAAGACTCATTAGTTGACTTTTCGAGTCCGATTTGATTAGAAAATATATTTGGACCTAATTGCCATTATTTATAAAAAAACAGAACAGTTTTATGGAAGGACTGGACTTTTACTTCACAATACAAACTCGCTCGTACAAAGAGAGCCGAGGAACAAAACCTAGAAAAATTAATCTAAGTACAATTGTTTAGTTTTTCTGGGGGGTGACGGTAGAGGCTCGGGAAAGTGATATCAACTCTGCCTTACTCCTTGGACGATCGGACGTAGCTTCTGCTCTCGCAAAAAAATGCTCTTTGTGTGTGCGAGGGTTGCTAGTCTCTCTGCTCGGGCTCTGTGCGTATAACTCTGTGTGCCTTTTGCGAAGGAATAATCCCCTGCTATTTATTGGGCTTTGTGATAAGTAGGGTGTGCAGTAATTGCTCCTTAAAAGTGGGCGGTTGGGGATTGGTTAAGATTAGCCTTGATCTTGTTTGTTGGAAATCAATCTGGGCTGCTTATGTTGATTGGAACAAATCTGTATTGTTATGATTTATTGGTAGCTAAATCCGAGTGGATAAGTCTTAGTCAATCTTCTGCCACGTGTCCTAACTGCCATTTTTGTGACAAGCCGCATGACTGAGCCGCATGAGCTCCTGGTGAACTGGTCCGCATGAAGTCCCATTGAACAGAACCGCATAAGCCCCTTGTAAACTGGACCGCATGAAATTCCACTGAACAGAACCGTATGAGCTCCTGATGAACTGAGCCGCATGAAGTCCTATCGAACAGAACCGCATAAGCCTCTTTGTAAACTGGGTCGCATGAAGTCCCATTAAACTGAACCGCAAAAGCCCCTTCTAAACTGGACCGCATGAAGTTCCACTGAACAGAACCGTATGAGCTCCTGATGAACTGAGCCGCATGAAGTCCTATCGAACAGAACCGCATAAGCCTCTTTGTAAACTGGGCCGCATGAAGTCCCATTGAACAGAACCGCATAAGCCCCTTGTAAACTGGGCTACATGAAGTCCTATTGGAATAGAGCCGCATGAGGACCCATCAGAACAGAGCCGCATGAACTCCGTTAAAACTGAGCCGCATAAAGCTCTATCAAATCAGAGCCGCATGAGCTCCTTTAAATGATCCGCATAAAGAGCTTTGGAATTGGTGGATCGTGCCAACTGTAAAAAAATTTCTCGTCTCTCTAGGATCACGTCATTATGTCAGGGTCATAATTTTACCTTTATGTCAGAGCTGTCAATCCTTTGTGTCAGAGCTGCCGCCCTGTGTCAGAGCATTTAATGAGCCAGCTGCACAGAGAAATGATGGCCAGCTGTAGAGTCATTTTTTGAACCGTATAGGATCACGTGGCTTTTTCCGAGCCACATGGAGCTATCGGGGACCTTCGAGCCGCATGAAGCTCTAAGGGGCTTTTTGAGCCGCATGAAGCTCTAAGGGACTTCTTGAGCCGCATGGAGCTCTAAGTAATTTTTGAGCCGCATGAAGAGTTCTCCAATATTGAGCCGCATGGAATCTCGTGTTCTTTTTTATGCTTCTACAAGACCCCCTTCAAAGTTTTTAATTTGTAAAATAGAAATACTTTGAATAAGAAGCATGGTTATGTCCACATAAACTCCTCATGCCTCATAGACCCATCTGGCCGTATAGGATGTTCTGGCCGCATGGACTGCTCTGGCCGCATGGACTGTTCTGGCCGCATGGACTGTTCTGGCCGCATGGACTGCTATGGCCGCATGGACTGTTCTGGCCTTATGGACTGCTCTTCATGCCACGTAGGCGTCTCATTAATTGCCTTTGATTTGTTTTGATTTAAAGCCGTCTTTTGGGATAGGATCCCAAGAGTCAGCTTTAAATATTTAGATTTGTTCTTAATGATTACGAGTAATCTTTTGCATGCAGGGGATAAAAATCCAAGAGTCGGTCTCTTCTCCTAGGCAGCACATGAATCGAAGCGTCCATCGGTCTACGAGCCCCCCTGTCTGCCAATAAATACGAGTGCTTTTGGAAGAGAGAGACTCTTACTTTCTTTTCTCTTCAACTTTTCTTGCCCTTAGTCGTCATCTTCTCTTCCTTCTCCGATCATCAATGGCTCCTAAAGCTTCCTCTAGCGCTGCGGCGAAGGGTAAGAGAGAGGCATCCTCATCGACTGAGGCACCCACAGTTCATCCCGATGTTCACCCCACCATTGATGGTAAGGCTATTGGAAGAAACTGTATAAACTCAAAACCCTAACCATCATGGCTACGCTGCATATTTTATGTGCGGGCCTTCTTCGTCTTCATTGAACTGTTCAAGTTCATTGTGATGAAATTCGTATACTGTGCTGTATGTGCCATATGTACATCTCATATCCGAGCCACATAAGCACTTTGCAACCTGGGCTGCATGAAGACCCATCGAACTGTGCCGCATAAGCTTCCTTTGAACAGGACCGCATAAGCTCCCTCGAACTGTGCCGCATAAGCTCCCTCGAACTGTGTCGCGTAAGACCCCATCAAATCAGAGCCGCATAAGCGCTCTCGAACTGTGCCGCATAAGACCCCATCAAATCAGAGCCGCATAAGCGCTCTCGAACGGTGCCGTATAAGACCCCATCAAATCAGAGCCGCATAAGTGCTTTTTAAACTGGGCCGCATAAGCTCCCTCGAAGTAGAGCCGCATAATCTCACTTGAACTGGGCCGCATAAGCTCACCTGAACTGGGCCGCATGAGACCCCGCTAAACAGAGCCGCATAAACTCATATGAACTCGGCCGCATGAGACCCCGCTAAACAGAGCCGCATAAGCTCATCTGAACTCGGCCGCATGAGACCCGCTAAACAAAGCCGCATAAACTCATCTGAACTTAGCCGCATGAGGCCCCATTTAAACCGAGCCGCATAAGCCCTATTAAATTGAGCCGCATAAGGACCCGCCTGATCAGAGCTGCATAAGCTCGAAAACACTAATCAGTTCTTCCTGGCCATCTTCTGACTTGTTTCTTTTGTCATTTTTTCAGTGAATTTGCCAGTCAATGCTGCGGGAGAACATTTGGTGGGTCGTGCCCAATCTACTGTGGGCTATAGGTTCGACCACATAGTCGAGTATGTGGTAAACCAGCTTCCAAAATACGAACCTGTGGAGAGGCTGGGATACATTAAAAAGCAGTCTTTCTTCTTTATCTCGGGGATGATGAACTCAGGGCTGCTGGGGGGCAAACACTTGAAGCCTGCGTTCCTCTTCGGGGATGCCTTAACTGTAAAGAACTCTCAAGTTCTGGATATATCTGAGAGTTGGAGTTTTACTTCTGACGGGATGGCGATCCATATTCCTCTGATGGAGCATCACTTTCCACTGTCATGGTTCAACATGCTACCGATGGACAGAAAGATGGAGGAGTCTTTGACTCCAAGTCGGTCTGGGTTGTTCGTAGGCAACATCCATTATAACAACAACTTGGGGTCAGTGTATGCAGGCAAGGTCTCGGTTAGCCGCTACGTGATGGGGTTGGCCCCGGGCAGTTTCTTGAATGTGCAGGATCCCAACTTTAAGTTCTCTCAAGTTGACACGTTCCTAAACCAGCTTGCTCAGAAGGGGTCATATCCCGTTGGCCGGTTGTCGCTATCGAGTTGGGTAAACCCCATCCCTTCGTGGACCAACCTGTCTACGTAGATTGCACGGGAATACGTGACTCTCCTGTGCGAGATTGGACTCTACCATGCTATTCGGGACACCAGCTACGGCTTGCCTATAAATAAGAAATTGTTCATGGCTCTGCTGGAGATGTACAACTGCCGTACAGGGACCTTCTTCACACCCGTAGGGAAGATGGGACTTGCCCTCCATGAGATGCATGTCGTCTCCCAACTGCCTTGGGGAGACGAAGTCTTTGAGGTGTATACCCCGACGAACGAAGAGTTCGAGGATTTGGAGGAGAGGTTCTCGGGCTTCGTTGCCATCTACCAGGAATTGTTGTGTCATCACAGCACATGCCAGCAGCTGTCAAAGAAAAAGAACGACAGTTCGGAAGGGAACCTTCCTCACACAAAGGCCTGGCTCACTTATCTTTTTAAGCTCGATGCCTCAGGCCGGGTTTCTCCCCAAAGTCCTCGCACTCGGGAGGAGGTGCAGAACCAAGTATCGACCGCCAAGAGGGTAAGAACCACTGGTGATAGGTTCGGGAATCAATCTGACTCTATTGCTTATTTCTATCAAGCCACTCAGCCGTTGTTCGAGAACGCACTCCTGACAGGGTTCCTGATGGTGTGTCTACGGAATTGTGTAGTGTCAGGAGGGGCTGGTTCTATTGAAAGGATCAGCCGCAACTTCATCCTCCCTGTTGTGAAGCTGGTCTTCGGGGTCAGACTAGCTCTTCTCTCGGCCATGGTTTGCAGCATACATCGCGGCCTTCGTAGTTTCTCATCCAAGGTCATCGCTCATGACAAGATGAAGGACTTTGAATGCATTGAACTGCCCTATCAGTATCTAATGGGGTGGCTGCTGATGCATTGCCGGCCTTTGATAAGGCCTGGCCCTAAAGATGGCGTAACTGCTGACGATGCTTTTATTTTTCAGTATCGCCGCATGCCTTAGGAATGCGAGACTATGCGCGCCTGTCAGATGCCGCTGGCAAGAGTGGACAGATACACTTTTTTTGTATCTGTTCTTCGATTTACTGCTGAGGAAGTGAGGGCCGTACATCTTGATGGTATTGGGCCTCCCGACTTCTTATCTAGCAAGATGCTCCTTTGGCTGCACAACATTCGCCCTTTCCACCTAGTATATCGCAACCGTAACACTGTCTATTTAAAGCCTTACTTGTCCAGCAAGTTCTCCCGCCAGTTTGGGTACAGCCAGTTATTCTTGGACAGCCCCAGCTCTTGCCTGGGTTTTGAAGGTAGCATCATTTATGGTATTAGAGCCTGGCACTATTACAATACGGTTCACACCCATACCAGCTTCTCAGTTCCTGATGCTGGGGAGTCGGAGGAGATCTTGTATTTGGCAGCTCTATACCATGTCATGGCGAACAAGCCTCATGTCGATTTTGACCCGGGTACCAGCTTCATTGTTGGTACCGGCTTGGAGGAGAAGCCCAAGGGGTCTAAGACGAGGAAGAAGAAGGAGAACAAGGTTGCTGTGTCAGACACGGAGTCTGCCAATATGGACGAAGAGGATGACGAGCATGACCCCGATAACGCTCTTCCTCCCGCAGAAGATATGGTGGCGGATCAGCCGCCTATCGTACCTGGTCCTTCGTGCAAGCGAAGCAGGCGTGAGCCCGTTGATCGCGACATAACTTACTCCGTGAAACGGGCTACGTTTAAGCCTCGCGGGCTGCTCATTAAGGAGAGAGGCGAGGATGACGCTGTTTCGGAGGTTAATTGAATTAAAACCATCTTTTTCTTTAGCTCTTCTTTTTCTTGAACCATGACCTAGTCATTTTTCTTTTCTCTGTAGGCGTCAGGAGAAGGGGACTTTCTAGAGTCAGATGCTGTCTCTGAAGTCGACCCGGCTCTAACTACTCTAGTTAGATATATGAGTGCCAGGATTATTACTGCCAGGATTCTCCCAGCGACGACTGAGGTTCCTCCAGTTGTTGACGTCCCAACCCAGGGTGACGTAGGCTCTGCTGAACCTGTCCATGAGACTGCTGAACTTCAGCTGGGTGACGCTGATCCAGTCGTATCTCCTTTCGGGGCGGCTGGGGCAGCGGAACCATCTGTATTCGGTTCGGACGTCGCGGGTGAAGAGGCTACGGCGGCTGTGAGCGAACCTCAGTCTCAGCAACTCCCCTGGTAAGATAAGCCAAATCTTGACTAGTGAGGAGGTTTATTTGCTCTATCATCATATCCTTCGGGTTTAGCTGATTGATGGTTTCTCTGGACATACAGGTCCTGCTCCTTTACTGCCAACGACGGACATTATCAGGGGAGAGTTGGCCAGAGGGGATCTGGTGGAGGAGAGTGTGCCTCTTTTCCTTCCAGCTTACATTGAGGGGCCTCCTGCTAGATCGAGTTCAGGAGAGCAAGCGGCGGAACGGCCGGAGCGGGAAGAACTGGTCCCTGCACCCTCCTCTATTCCTGTGGCTCCGGAGGTCAACCTTTCCGCCTTGTCGAGTCTCCAGATCCTTCGGGCTGCGGAGGAGGAATTGGCCGCTATTCAAGTGTCCTTTCGCTCGGAGCTTGTTTCCCTTGTGGCAGGGGTAGCAAGTTCTGGTGCATCTTCTTCGACCCTGTTAGCTACCCTTTCTTTGACGCCGTCTTCTTTGAAAGTTCTGGATGAATCGTCAAAGGATGTAGTTGACAGTTTTTATCGTCATCTGAGGCGAGGAGTTGAGGCTGCGATGGAGAGGGGGACCTCTTTTGCCTTGGCCCGTCAATGCGCCCGGGGCCAGATTGAAATCCTTAGAACCCTCCCCGGTGAGGCAGGGATAGTTGAGCTGCTAGAGCCCAAATTGCTAGAGGCAGATCAGCTTGTGGCCCAGTATCAAGTACTGTGGTAAGTTGACCTATCTTCGGTGGTAGATCAGGAGCGGGCCTTCATCATAACTGTTATGGAGAAGGTAAGGGCCGCACGAGATGCGTCCAAGCCGATTATAATGAAGGACCTCTAAGATTTGTCTCTACAGTATGATCAACTGAGCCGTCGGAGAGAGGATTGCATTGCTCGGGAGGCGGCAGCCTTTCGCAGGATAATCGACAAGAAGGAGCAGATCCTCGAGCTCCAGAGAAAATTAGCCTTCTTAGAATCTGAGCTCGAGGCCTCCCGCACGGGTAAGAAGCTAATTGTTCAGGAGGCCGACAAAGTCACCCGTGCTTCTGCTGACTTGGAGCGTGCTCTAAAGAAGCTTGAAGAAGGCTGGCAGGCTCACACACATCTGGAGGATGCGAAGCGATTGACTGAGGAGGCTGAGCGCCGAGCCAAGCGGCGGTTTGAGTGGTCGACGGCCGTACTGAGGGACCGTCTCAGTAAATTATGTATCGCCGAACCATAGTCGGCTTTTTCTTTTCTTTTTTCTCTTTATGTTTCTTCTTCTTTTTTGGCAGGGACGTAGTCCCAAAGAATGTAGTACTTTTGATTTGATTTGAATAAAAGACTTTGCTTGCGTTATCCTTTATCTATCGTACTTGTACTGCATTTATGTCCTTGCCCACTGGGGATTTTTTCTGTGGACCTATTACCCTTGGCATACCTTGGTTTTAGGTACGGATAATAAGTTTGATAGGGATACCTAGAACAACTTCGCGTAAGATGGATATGGAAGTTCTTGGTATCGAGCGAAAGAATGTCATGGAACAGCTGGGTTCCCGAGGCATGAGATTGTGAGAAAAGAGGCACGTGTACTAGAAAACTTAGTACAACATTTATGGTCAACTGCGGACATTTATGGTCAACTGTTGACATTTGTGGTCAACTGTGGACATTTGTGGTCAACTATGGACATTTGTGGACCTATTATCCTTGGTGTACCCTGATTTTGGGTACGGATAATAAGTCGAGAGAAAACTAACATACTTACTCAGAGGTAATGAGAACGTGGTAAATATGAGGGTTTCTTCGATGGAGTCTTCCTACTCAGAGGTAATGAGGACGTGGCAGGAGTGGACACCATGAAGGGTACATAGAACAACTCAGAGGTAACATGGACATGGAAGTTCTATGTGAGGGGTGATTTGTTTTTGATGGAAGTGAAACAACTCAGAGGTGACATCGACGTGGTTGTTTCGGGAATTTTGTGGATCTGTTACCCTTTTTATGCACTGAAAGTGCGGGTAATAGATCATGAGAAAGATGATCTTTTAGGAAAGAAGTTCAGAGGTATGATCATACATGACTTACTACCCAGAAGAAGTGATATAGATTCATTTGGGACGACCAGAGTGTAAGTTCAGCGGTACCCAAGGGTACATAACTTTAACAGTCCGGTAGATTTGGAGGATGTCGTTTAGACATAATACTTCTTCAGGAACTTTCCGTTGACGGGCAACATGAGCAAGTCTCTATTTTGTTTTACAAGACGGTAAGCACCATTGGAGAATACAGCCTCGATGACAAATGGGCCTTTCCACTTTGGCTGGAATTTGCCGAAGGTTTTGTGAGTCATAACCATCGGCCTCCGAAATGCCAGAACAAGATCGCCCACTTGGAATGTTCTGAGTTTAACCTTCTTATTGAAGGCTCCGGACATGCGTGCTTGATACAGCTCGATTCGTTGTTGAGCTAACAGGCACTTTTCATCTAAGGCCTCCAACTCTTGTAACCGACGAAGGTAATTGTCATCTGTCGTCAATCGATAGGTGAAGGCGATACGGAGCGAGGGAATTTGAGTCTCCAGTGGGAGAACTGCCTCACTTCCATACACCAGAGGGAATGGTGTGTTCCCGGTGGCTGTCCTGACTGTAGTACGATACGTCCATAAGCATTCACCAAGCTTTTCGTTCCAGTCGCATTTGTTGGAAGATACGAACTTCTTGAGCAGCTTGATTATAGTTTTGTTGAATGCTTCTGCCAACCCATTCGCCGTCGGGTTGTATGGTATTGAAGCAACATTCTGGATCAGATACTTGTCGTAAAACTGATAGAAGGCATGGCTTGCGAACTGCGGACCGTTGTCGGGGATGATCCTCACTACCAAATTACAGTCAATTAGCGACGGATGGTTAGCGACCGAAATATTCCATCGCAATTAGCGACGGATTTGCGACAAATCGCCGATGGCATACCGACAATAAGCCGATATCATTTTTTTGTTTTAAGGGTGAGAGAAGGTCGACAGTCCGTCGCCACGGCGTCGGCGATATGGCGACGGATTATCATCCGTCGCTATGCTGTCGACGATTTGGCAGGAAATGTTAGGAGAAGTGGCGGGATAAATTGTCGACTACGTAGCGACGGAATGGTCCGCCAGGTTTATAATATAGCGTCGGCGTAGCGACGGATGTGGTCCGTTGCTAGTCGGTTGCTAAATATACGTTCCAGACTTAAATTGAAACGACGGGGAGAACTTTTCATTCCCCCCAAATTTCACTCTCTCTCCTATCTCTCTCCCACGGCGGTGATCGGCGACCTCCCTCTCCTCTCTCTCTCTCCCGCTGCGGTGATCGACGACCTCTCCTCTCTCTCTCCCAAAGGTAATCCCCTCTCCCTCTCTCTCTCTCTCTCGCGGTAGTCGTAGGTGCAGCGGGCCGGGGGCGTCGGGGGCTGCGGGGGCGGCGGGTGCGTCGAGGGCTGGGGGTTTGGCGGGGGAGGCGGGGGGTGGGGGCGGCGGGGGGTGGGAGGGGCGGCGAGGTGTTATGGGTGGCGCGCGTGGGGCTGCGGGGGGCGGCAGGGGGCGACGGTGGCGATGGGGGCGGCGGGGGGGGTGAAACCATCGAGTGGTTTAGACACGTTTTGAGTCACTAATTGACACATTAGGACACGACTAGACCCCCCCCCCATATGGGCATACATTTCCCCTAGGACACGAGTGTTTGGTTTGGCTTTCATTCGTTTCTTTTGGGTTCGATTTCATGTTTTCTTTTGATACACTAATATAGGTAGTTTACTATTTTTTTAAATGTTCAATTCGAAATCCAGGTTTTAAATGAGTCTTTGAAGGCCTATATACATGTATTTGAGGGTATATCTATATAAGAGAGATTGGCAGATATTGACACATATGGCCATGTGATTGATGATTTACTTGAGAGGTTGGGGGCTACCTCTCCTTGGCAGGGAAAGCCCTGCAACAGTAAGAATGATTGTGGCCATGTGGCCTGTGTGATGTTGAGTGAGGGAGGAAAGTGAGGGTGTGTGTGGCATGGATTGTGAGTGTTATGTATTTCCTGTGTATTAATAGAGTGTTAGTGAGAGAGTCGTTTGGGTAGTATTGAGTGCAAGTGTCTGATACTAGGAAGTATCCGGGAGCATTGAGTCAGAGAGCATATGTCTCATTTGTATGTGTCTTGGGATAATCAATAGGAGAGTAGAGTGTATCAGTTATGTGCTTCTATATAGTTGTATATATCTATACATCTAACTGTGATATACATATGTGTATGTGTGCTTTAGAGAGTGAGGAATGAAGGTAGGCCTACCATGCCTATTAGCTTACAGCAAGGCTTGGGGTGTAATGTGGGAGTGTAGGCTTGGTAGGAAATATAGGTAATGCTAGTGTAACTAGACTAAGGTAGTGCTTGCTAGATAGTAAGGACACTCTAGTATCCTAACCAAGTTAATTTTAGCCTAGATATTTAGGATATAGCTCCCATACCCTAGAAGTGGACTCTTGTAATTTAGAAATAGATAGATTGACTCAGTTTGATTAATTGACCTATAATTGACCCTTGACCTAGATTGACCTAGATTGACCTAGTTTGACTTGCTTTGACTTGCTATGACCTAGTATGACCTAATATGACTTAGTTTGACTTTATTTGACCTAATTTGACCTAGACAGTTGACCAGGTTTGACTTAGAGTTGACTTTGACCTAGATATGACTTAGAATTATTTAGACTGCATCGTATATTTCAATTACCTTATTTCTGAATACACCATAACCTGTTTTACTCTAAATAGGATTCTGTGACACCAGTTCGGAGTAAACTTGATTCTAAGGGTAATTGCTTATGATATACCTTGTTTCCAGTTAAGATGATTGTTTATTCACCTATAATGACCCTAAAACTTGATTTGATGCTGCAAGCATACAACACCACAAAAATATTTACTGACTCGTCAAGTTGAACCGTGTATAACATGCTCGACGCTTAAGAGGAATCATTTGGACTTAGTGGACTATCGAACTATCGGTATCGGACTATCGGTATCAGTATCGGTATCGAACTATCGGACTATCGATATCGGTATCGAACTATTGGTATCGCTAGCGGACTATCGGACTATCGGTATCAATATCGAACTATCGTTATCGTACTATCGGTATCGGTATCGCACTATCGGTATCGGACTATCGGTATCGGTATCGCACTATCGGTATCGGTATCTAACTATCGGTATCGGTATCGAACTATCGGTATCGGTATCGGTATCCGTATGTACTTAGTATCGATCGTAGCAGATTAGTATCGGTCTATAGGTTTGGTATAGGCCGTATCAAATTGGTATTGGCTAAGCAAATTGGTATCGTCCTATCCGATATGTATCAGTCGTATAGCTAGGATTCTTACCGGCCTTATCGATTCGGTATCGGCCATATCCGATAGGTATCGACCGTATCGGATATGTATCGGCCGTATCAGATTAGCATGGTGGAAGGTTTAGTAACAACTGTACTTAGATTTTTACTCTCTCGTGACTCTCTTGCAATGGTATTCTAGCTCGAGAAGAGAAAAATCTAAGTACAGTTGTTACTAAACCTTCCACCATTCTAATCTGATACGGCTGATACATATCCGATACGGCCGATACCGAATTGATAAGGCCAATACGAATCCTAGCTATACGGCCGATACATATCGGATAGGACGATACCAATTTGCTTAGCCAATACCAATTTGATACGGCCTATACCAAACCTATAGACCGATACTAATCTGTTGCGGTCGATACTAAGTACATCCGGCCTATATACCAGCGGATCCACCAGTTACATGATTATATACTAATTCTATTTAGTTTGTCTTACGATACAGATTTTCACATCCAATCTGTGATGGATCGTTATTTCGTTGATCATACATGGATGTACAAACGACAACACGAGAGCAGAACAGGTGCGAGTGACAATTTTCAAGCAGGCGTGGAAGTGTTTCTTAAGTATGCCATGAGCAAAGCTCAGTATATGGACGGTAACAAAATCAAGTGTCCATGTCGTAATTGTCGCAATAGACGTTACGAAGAAGTGGTGAGTGTAAGAGATCATTTGACCCGTAAGGATTTCGTATGTGATTACGGCCTGTGGTCATCGCAAGGTGAACTATATGCGGAAAGACAGGTTGCGAATGCCGCTACTTATCCTTTTGATGATAATGCTGCAACGGATTTTGTCGTCGAAGACGACGAATGCTCTGTTGATTATGGAGACCTGCAGAACCTTGCACGAGATATGGTGTACGATGCGGTAGGGCCTAATTTTAATCCGGAGGATCCTAATCCCGAGGCAAAGGAGTTCTATGATATGTTTCAGGATGCTGAAACTTTTTTATATCCTGGTTGTGAGCCACATTCCGTACTGTCAGTGACGATGCGGTTGTTGAACATAAAGTCTGATTTTAACTTGCCACAAACTTGCTATGATCGGATTATACAACTAATCAAGGAGGTGTTACCGAAGGAATCAAAAGAGCTTCCAAAAAACTTCTACAAGTCGAAGATGATGGTCCGACAACTAGGACTGGGGTACGAGAAGATAGATTGTTGTCGCAACGGATACATGTTGTACTACAAGGAGAATGAGGATATAGAAAGTTGTAGCTTTTGTAATACGGATCGTTACAAGCCAGTCAGAGGAAAAGGAAACTCAACTAGAAAAATACGTCCTTACAAGTATGTGCATTACTTGTCGATCATGAAGCACTTGCAGAGGATGTATATGTCTCAGAATACAGCAGAACACATGACGTGGCACAACGAAGAACGCACAAAGGACGATGGAGAATTGTCACATCCTTCGGATGGAGAGGCGTAGAAATATTTTGATTTGCGTCATCCAGATTTTACTGTAGAGCCTAGAAATGTACGTCTGGGGCTATGTTCTGATGGCTTCGCCCCTTTCGGGCAGTCGAGATCTCAATACTCCTGCTGGCCGGTCATTCTGACCCCTTACAATCTGCCACCATGGATGTGTATGAAGACTCCTTATATGTTCTTGACAGCTATCATACCGGGTCCCAAAAATCCGACGAAGAATATCAATATATATTTACAGCTGTTGGTGGATGAGCTGAAACAGCTGTGGAAGATCGGCGTCGCGACCTATGATATTTCCAGGAAACAGAACTTTCAGATGAGAGCTTCACTGATGTGGACAATCAATAATTTTCCCGCATACGGTATGCTGTCGGGATGGAGTACTCATGGCACCATGTCTTGTCCGATATGCATGGAAAATAGTAAGGCGTTCCGCCTTAAGCATGGAGAAAAAACTTTTTTCTTTGATTGTCATCGTCAATTTCTGCCCGCGAGTCATCCTTGGAGAAAGAACAAGGATGCGTTCAGAGCTGGAAAACAAGAATTTTCTCATCCGCTTGCCAGATTGTTGGGATACGATATTTGGAAAAATGTAAAGGACTTGCCCACTGTAATGGAAGATCCATCGAACAATCGTGTCGATGGATTCGAACAAAGCCATAACTGGACCAAACGGAGTATCTTCTGGGACTTGCCTTATTGGAAAGATAATCTTATAAGGCATAATCTTGATGTTATGCATATCAAAAAGAATGTGTTCGATAATGTCTTCAATACCATCATGGATATTAAAGGAAAGACGAAGGACAATCCAAAAGCAAGACAAGACATTGTCGAGATATGCAAGCGTCCTTATCTGAACTTGATACAAAGGGGAGCTGGTGGACAATTAAGTAAGCCGATAGCACAATACACATTGAGCAAGGAAGATAGATTAATAATTTGCAAGTGGGTATCTACTTTAAGATTTCCCGACGGCTATGTGTCAAATTTTTCTAGATGCGTTGATCTCAATGAACGCAAGCTAACGGGAATGAAGAGTCATGACTGCCACGTGTTTAAGAAAAGATTACTGTCCATTGCTTTGAAAGAGTTGTTGCCTTCTGCTGTATGGGTTCCGTTGGCTGAACTATCTATATTCTTTAGGGATATTTGTTCAACTAAGTTGACTGTGCAACACATGGTTGAACTTGAGGAGAAGTTTATCTTAACAATTTGCAAGTTGGAGAAAATATTTCCTCCTGGCTTCTTCGACAGCATGGAGCATCTACCGATTCATCTAGCATACGAAGCCCGTGTCGGTGCATCTGTTCATTATCGATGGATGTACCTATTTGAAAGGTACATAAAAATCGATATAATTTAAGTTGAATTTCAGTGGGTTTTAAAATTCATTCTTAATTCTCAAGATAATTTGTCTCTCTAGATACATACACCATCTAAAGAAGAAAGTTGGCAACAAGGCTCATATAGAGGCTTCGATATGCGAAGCATATCTTATCGAAGAGGTGTCAAACTTCTGCTCCATTTATTTCGATACTCATGTTAAGACAAATCGAAATAGACCTAAAAGGAATGACGAGGACGTTAAGAATGGAGGTATATTCAATGTAAGGGGCAAGCCTGTTTGGGCTAGTAAAAAATAGTGGTTGACTGACGACGAGTATGATGTCGCTCACCGATATCTCTTGTTAAACTGTGACATACAAGAAGTGAGAGATTTGGAGAAGTAAGTCAGTACACTTGCACTCGTTATAATCTCTAATTTGATGAAGTAAGTGACTACACTTATATATTCTTATTTTCTCTAATAGTGTATTTAGAGATGAAGTCAAAATGAGGACACCCGATATTACCGATGAGGGACTTCAAAGAGAGGTTGATTGTACATTTCCGTCATGGTTTCGCAAATAAGTAAGTAACTAAGATTATAATTGAGATTATAAATATATAATCTTAAACATTTAAATTATAAATATTTGTTTACAGGTTTTATTGCCTGAAACAACACTCACTCATGAGAGTGTTCGTTATCTGGCATTGGGACCGAAGAAGCAAACAAAGACTTGGCCAGGCTATGTCGTTAATGGCTTCAGGTTTAAGGTAACTCAGAATGCTATAAATGTTGAATTTATCAATGACGACATCAGTACCAAGGATTCCGGTGTTTGTATAAGAGGCACCATCTATGACGACGAGCCAGACTTCGACTATTATGGAGTGCTTTGGGATATTATAGATTTACAATATACTGGCCCATATGATATGCATATTGTGATGTTCAAATGTGAGTGGTTCGATACGACACCAAATATCGGTAGGAGAATCAATAAACAATTTGAATTTATTGATATAAATCATCACAGGAGGTATAGAGGGTCCGATACAATTGTAATAACAAATCAGGCTGTTCAAGTCTACTATACAAGCTACCCAAGGCGTCGTAGAGATCGATTTGACTGGTGGGCAGTATGTAAGATTAAATCTATAAATACATTCAACGTTGGAGACCCAGCATACCAAGAGGACCAGATCGAAAAGTCCCAATACTTGGGACAACACTCGGATACAATGGATGTTGAAGATATTATTGAAGAAAATAGAAGGAAGAAAGAGGTTGATACACAAGACTTAGCAGTCAACCAAGGGAGAAAGAGGCGTCTTATCCCAAATATTGAGGCAGAAGAAGAAGAAGAAGAAGACGAATTTGATGGGGATGAGGATATAGATGAAATCGACGATGAAGATAATGATGAGGATGAGGATGAGGAGGAGGATGATGATGAAGACGAGGCCGAGGATGAGAATAAAGACGATGATTAGGTTAAATATTGTTGTATATTAAAAATACTTCTAATTACGTGAATTAAGTTTGACCTCATAAAAGCAATTACGTGAATTCATATTTTTTCGTTCGATTATTTACTTATTGCAGATGGCACTCCTAGTCTTTTTCGTCGCGACGGCACTCATCTCCCTACTGGTGGTATATATATTTTAGTTTAGAATTTTATATTCATTTACACTTTTATATTGTTAATTATGTTTATGTGTTCTATTTACAGGTCATGATGGCTGGCCGTGGTCGTGGTGCTGGTGGTGGTCGTGGTGGTGCTGGTGGTTATGGTCGCATTCAATCTTCCTGGGATGTGACCCCATCCAGCGAGCCCGACCCGGAGAGTACCCCGGGCACAGACGTATCCCGCCGTCGATCGACAACTTCATCAAGGCATGAGTCTGGATCTGCTAGCGGATCCGTTCCGCTATCGGACCCACCAGCGGATCCACCAGTAGATCTCCCAATTACTACACAGTGGGCCCCGGAGTACCCCCATACTCGGTTCCATCCGGTTACTGGGAGTACATGCGCGGACCCGCGGATCCTCTGACGGCACCAGAGAGGCCGAGAGGTGAGTTCCGACGAGAGCTATGGCCCGCGGGGATCTCGTAAGTAAATTTAAGATAATTTATTAAATTTCTTTCATTTATTCAAGTTAATAATCCAGTCGTTTCTTCTTTGTAGGTTTTTTCCGTTTAATATTGCCAGGGCTCTTGGAGAAATTATCAGGGCTAACTTCCATGGTCCCTACCTCAACTTTTCGTCGGTGCCCCCAAACTTAAAGTACGTCTGGCTCGACGAGTTGAGGGTATATATCTATATCTTCTGGTTAATTATTAGTTACTCTTTAATCAACCATTTTCTAGATTACATGATAATTGAATTTGTATGTTAGACGACATACTGGTGGCCCTCCCATCGCGAGGACGCGATCCGCAGGACCTACAGAAGCGCTACCTCGAAGAAGATATGGGATATGATTCATGACCTGAAAATGGGACAAACGAGGCCGAATTGGATCCGGCAGGACTATTATGAGGACCTCTTAGAAATGATGAATACTCCTGCGTACAAGGAGAAATCGGAAAAGGCGAAGGCGAACCGACGGGCCGCGGGGCTTCATACGGGGGGATCAAGGCCCCACGCAGCGACGCTTGCAGATCTGGTAAGATACCGTAAATTTATTTCACTATCGAATTAGGTATTATTAATATACGGAGTTAATTAAGTTCTACAAAAATTTCGTATACAGACCCAACGAGCGGTGAATGAGGGAAGGGCGCCAGAATCGGTCACCATGCACAACGTGTTCCAGCATACGCACAAGAGACGGTAGGACGGGAGCTTCGTCGACGAGAGGGCCAAGGAGACTGATGTAAGCACTTATGTTTATGAGATTTACGATAGAATTAAAAGTATTCGGACTATAACTTAGGTAAACTTAGGATTCACACTTAACTTAGTGAAACATAGGATTTAGATTACAACTTAGGTAAATCTTATAATATAAACACATTCATTTGATAGGCTGCGTATCGTGAGGCCCTTAGTCGGGCTCAGTTAACTGACACCAAAGATGTCGGTGAAACGACGCCCGCCCGGACGCCCACTTCTTTGGCCGCTCGCAATGACTTGTTCGTAGATACCGTCGGCGGCTTTAAGAAAGGGCACCTGTACGGAGTCGGCTCCCTATGGCCGTTGTACATGGTGACTCGGAGATTTCTACCGACACCGCCTCCTCTCGCGGCCCTGGCAGACGATGATGTTAGGTCGCAGCTTACGCAGCTGCACGAGGCGGTGTCGTCCTTGTGGGAGCAAATTGCCACATACTTTCCGTCTCCGTCTGCTGCTGTCGGTCCGTCTGCTGCTGGTGTCGGTCCATCGACTACTGTTGTCGGTCCTTCTTCCGTCGGTCATCTTTCTTTCAACCCTTCTGCCCCTCTGGTACCGCCTCCGACTGTGACGACACTCCTTGATCTCATGTCGCCAGAGCAGCTACGCCGACTTCCGAGCACTGTCTTCGAAGGCTTGTCGTCGTACCTAGTGGAGCAGTATTTTCGTCGGGCGCAGGAGGGATTACCACCACCGGACAATCAAACTCCTCCTCCTCCTTGAAGTATTATACAAGAATAGTTTTAAAATTTGGAACATTTTTGGAAATTTTGGATTATAACTGGTTTGGGTTATGCATATTTGTGCTTATGCATATTTGTGGTTATGCATATTTGTGGAAATTTGGGATTATAACTAGTTTTTAAATGGATTATATTTGTGGTTATGCATATTTGTGGAAATTTGGGATTATATTTATGGTTATGCATATATGTGATTCTTGGATGTTATGTGATTGTATATTATGATTATATATTGGTCCGATGTTCGGATGTTGTGTGAACAGGAAAAGGCCTACAAATTTTTTTAAAAATAACTCAGTTAGCGACGGACTAGTGACCGGTTAGCGACGGATATCTCCAGTTTCCGACTACTTATCGACGGAATATTCGTCGCTATCTGTAGAATTGAAAATATTTCCAGTTCGCGACGGATTTTCGACGGCCAGTCGACGGCATATCTAGTATGGCGACGACCTGCCGACAGATTATCCGTCGGGAAAGTTCTGCTTGAATGAAGATGTACAGAATGTTAGCGACGGATATTCCGTCAGAGATCTGTCGCCCTGGTCGACGGATTAGCGTCTGAATATCCATCGCCACGGTTCTGGAAATACCATGTTCGACGGATTCGCGTCGGAATAGCCGTCGCCATGGTTCTGGAAATGTCAATCATTTCCAGAACTATGGCGACGGATATTCTGCCAGTATTCCGTCGCCATGTCGACGGATGAGCGACGGAGTCGCGACGGCATATCCGTCGCCAGTGTTCTGAAAATGTCAAGCATTTCTAGAACAATGTCGACGGATTATCCGTCAGGGATCCGTCGCTAAGCCGTCCTTTGTTAGCGACGGCGTTCGACGGAATAGCGACATAACGATACCCTCTGATACACTGTTACGACGGTTTACCGACGGACTATCCGTCGCTATGGTCCACACAATTCAGTACGTAATACTTGAATTCGACGAAAGACCGTCGGTAAGTCGTCGCTAATGCAACGAATTATGATGACGGAAAGCCGTTGCTATTCCGTCGTTTGACGACTACTTAGCGACGGATCGTTATTAGCGACGAGCTATTTACCGACGGAATGTTTTGACCAATTTTCGTCAATGATCCGTCGTTAATACTATTTACCGACGGATGGGCGACGGAGGGGGCCGTCGCTAAATCGTCATATTTTGGTAGTGACTTCAGGGCAATCCGAAGCGATAGATGACGTGATGCTTGAGGAAGCTGATCACATTTGATGTCTTCACCTCTACAAGCGGGACAGCTTCCATCCATTTGGAGAAGTAATCTGTAATTGCCAGTATGAAGCGGTGTCCTCTGGACGAAGGTGGAGTGATTGGACCAATGATATCCATTTCCCATGCCTCAAATGGCCAGGATGCCACCGTTGGGTGTAGGAATTCAGATGGTTGATGTATAAAATCCGCGTGGACCTGACAGGCTTTGCACTTTCTTGCATAGTCTATCGCGTCTGCCACCATCGTAGGCCAGTAGTAGCCCATCCAGCGAAGGCGATCTTACAATTTCGGGCCAGGTTGATGGGCCCCACAAACGCTGTCGTGAGCATCGCGTACCGCTTCTTTGGCCTCTGTCTTTGACAAACACCGAAGCAGTAGTCCATCGTAAGATCACCGATACAGCATCTTTGTCTCAGTATCGTAGAAGAATCTGAGAGAACGTCTACTAATAGAGGTGGCTTCTTTTGGGTTCTCCGGTAAGATGCCATAAACTGCGAAGTCGATAAATGGGAGCCTCCAATCCGGTGTCTCATCGACCGTCGGGGCAGAATAGCTCTCAGCAAATTGGACGTTGTTCTTGGGATAGACTAACTCATGGCCTATTACGTCCACCAAATGATGAGTATATTTTGGGACCGCTAGGGAAGCGGCCAGTCCTGCCAAGGCGTCGGCTTCAATATTCCGGAGTCTCAGAACATGTTCTATGAAGAACCCTTTCAGGGATGTAATGATGGCGATCGCTACCTGATGATAGGGGATCATGTCTTCATGACGAACTTCATATGAACCCCGGATCTGATTGACGATTAACTGTGAAACGCCATATGCCTCAAGGTACTCTACCCCCAGTTCTTTTGCGAGTCGGAGGCTGATAACCAAGGCGTTGTACTCGACCACATTGTTCAAGCAGGGTTCTGTAAGGGAATATGCCCGGTTAATCACCAAGCCAGAGGGAGAAATCAGTACCACTCCGACCCCAACGATAACGTTGCCCTTGGGCCCGGTTCTTGAAGCGCCATCGAAGAACATTCGCCAGACGGGATCATCGGAGGCCATGTTTGAATTAGCGACCTCGTCTTGAATCTATTCATATATTCTGGTTGACTCTGAACTTGGATGGGCTGCTAAAAAGTCCGCCAGAGCTTGACCTTTAACAGCCTTCTGTGGAACGAAGATCATGTCGTAGGAAGACAATAATATCGCCCAGGTAGCGAGGCGAGAACTGAGTGCACCCGGCTTGGTCATGAGAACCCTAAGGGGTTAACTCGAGATATGACATAGTTGGTTTGTCCTGTAACGTAGTGTCGCGTCTTCTGGATAGCGAACACCAGAGCAAGACATTCCTTCTCCACGGTGGTGTATCTATGCTCAGGCCCAATCATCATTCGCTGAGGTAATAGATAGCTTGTTCATGTCCCGCATCATTGTTTTGTGCTAGTAGAGCACCAAGGGAATGCTCCATCACTCGTACATAAAGTAAGAATGGCTTTCCAGCCACCGGGGCCACCAGAACTGGAGGATTTGACAAATATTCTTTGATGTTGTCGAACGCGCGTTGGCACTCTTCATCCCATACGAATGAGATACCCTTATTCATGAGGTGGGTGAATGTTGACATCGCCCAGAGAGGTTAGAGATGAACCTCCTGATGTAAGCTAGCCTCCCTTGAAGGCCTCGGAGTTCACGAAGATTTCTCGGGGGACCCATCTCCATGATTGCCTTTGTCTTCTCTGGATCTATATGAATTCCCTGGGCAGTAATGATAAAACCCAGGAATTTTCTACTAGATACGCCCAAGAAGGATTTGGTGGGATTCATCTTTAAGTTATGCGCTCGCATCAGGTCGTATACCGTCCTCAGATCCTACAGATGGTCTCCCTTAGAGCGGCTTTTGACGGCGATGTCGTTGACATAACACTCCACGGTCTTACGCAGGTGATCTCTGAAGATGATGCTCATAGCTCGTTGGTATGTGGCACCAACATTCTTTAAACTGAAGGACATGACGGTGTAACAGTACACGCCAATCGGTGTTCGGAATGATGTATGCTTTTCGTCGTCAGAAAACATCTTAATTTGGTTGTATCTTGAGAAGCCATCCATAAATGACATGCGCTAAAAGCCACATGTGTTGTCGATCATGATGTCCGTGATGGGAAGAAGAAACTCATCTTTAGGACATGCTTCGTTTAGATTTTGGAAGTCGATGCAAATTCGAATCTTTTCATTCTTCTTGAGGACTGGTACTATGTTGGCGATCCAGTCTGGATGTTGCTCCTCCCAGATGAAGCCGCTGGCTATCAGTTTATTGACCTCAGCTTCGATGGAGTTCATGATGTCTGGACGGAACCGTCGTTGCTGTTGCTTGACCGGCTTTACGTCCGGATGAATGTTGAGTTTATGAAGTGCAACCTCGAGGTTTAGCCCTAGCATGTCTTCATAGCTCCAGGCAAACACGTCAATGTACTCTCTAACGAGTTGTAAAAGCGCCTTCCGCTCTTCGTCTGTCGGGCTTTTGCTGACGAAGATTGGCTTTGGAGAGGACTCATCGCCGAGGTCAACTTGTATCACCTCATCTTCAATGGGAGGTTTACGAAGTTCGAAGCGTTTCTCCCACTGTGTATCTAGTTGCTGGACCCAAGGTTCTAACTCGAGAAGTTCGGGTACATCTTTGTCTTCTTCGTAGGAATCAGCAAATGCCATATTGACAGACAGAGCTTGCCTGAATACGTCCCCAATGCTAACATCCGAATCAGAAGTTGGTGATCCGGTTGAATGTGAATGTCAGTCACATTCCTTATCTGAGCTTTCCGGAGTTGTTGCAGGTATAACATAACCTAGCCCACATCTGGTCTTGTTGTAATAATCTCGTGGTTTCCCAGCCGGGACTGGCAACTGCAAAGGTAACCGTCGACCAGTATCGTAGTTTAAGCCTGGCGTAGTCTCCAGATCATACCCCTGTTTTTGCATAAGGTACTTGGATCGGGAGCTATACAGATAAAGGGTCAGTCTCCCGGTGTCGGGTTCGAGATCAACTTCTTCTATCCTGAAGGGCTGTGGATCATTCTTCCGGTCGAAGATGATTGGATGATCCTCTCCCTCGACTATGAAGCAAGCGTCTTCCACGGGAGTAAGTTGGTTTATGGTGTAGACATTTGTCACCTGTGTGTGTAGGTGGGTGCCTATACCGTGTTCTATGGCATACATTGTACAAAGCTTATTTAGCTCGAGGTAGTTCAAAGATAGCCCTTCATGGATGAAGTAGGTATCTTTTTCGGTAGAATTACATCATCTGCGGATGGAATATCGGTATGAGCAGCCACATACTTGGCCAGCTCTAACTTTTCTTCGGCCACCCCATGTGTCAATGAAGACTGGGAGGACGACCTGGGAAGCTTAATCGTCAGGGGCTCCATTGGTGGAGCAGAACGTGGAGTCGTTGGTGCACTAGCGACCCCCAGTTTGGTGTTCGATGCTGGGCGGGGAGTTGTTGGCTCGCTAGCAGTCCCCGGCTTAGTGCTCGGCTGTCGACTCATTCTGGGAAGACGATCGTCATCGGCTTGACAGAGGGATCGAGCTCCTCTGTTTGTTGCTAGCCAGCTCTCGGCAGCCTGATTGTCAGTGGCTCCGTAGTGGGTCTCGGCACTTGGCCAGACCTTGGCAGTTAGATTATCATCTGCTCCTTTTGTGCAGTGAGCACCGGGAGACTCATTGTTTCTCTACGCAGAGTGGCTGTGAGAGGTGCCGTCTTTTCTGGTTTGCGGGGTTGGAGATGGATTCTCAAGGGTTCCTCCAGCCCCGCAATTGCCTCTGTCTGCTCTTGAGCATCCTCCTTGATCAGGTGCCTCTTCGAGTTCTCGTACAAGCAGGAATCCGAATAGTAGGATTTGACCCCTTTGAAGGGATCGATGTTAGCGAATTCTGTTCTGACGAAGCCGTGCTTGTCGACGTACTTGAAGCACTGGTGCAATGTGGAGGGCACGATCATGTAATCGTGTATCCATGGACACTCTAGGAGAATGTTGTAGGAGGTGTCTGCGTCGATGACATAGCAGGTTACTTCCGACTGAAGGTCGTCGATTTGGCACTTCAGGCAAATCTTCCCGATAGGATAGCTTCTCCCGAAATTGAAGCCGCTGATGACGGTGCTTATAGGAGTCAGCCGATGCATAGGGATGCACAAATGGTGAAGCAAGCTCTTTGGAATAATGCTTATCGAAGAGAGAGGATCAATGTGCATCCGATCCACCTTGACGTCGTCGACATATCCAGTGTAATACAGAGGGCGATCGTGCAAGTTGGTCTTGATAAGCATGTCCTGCGGAGTGAATACGATATTGGGCATTGTACTGGTACAAGCACTGTCCTAGGCATCTGCTGGCGAGCACACTCCTGTGAGCTTGACTTGAGCTAGATAAGCATCAGCATTTTGAAGTACGTCACTCAGGAAGATGCGAACATCCTTGGAGAGCCTCAAGAGCTCGTATAATGACAACTTGGCCGATATGTTGGCCAATTGTGCCAAGATGTCAAAGTTGTAGGGCCTCTCCAGCCCATGAGATGCCTCTTTTCGGAGCGGCTTGTCAAAGCGAGTCTCTTTCGGCCTAGGCTTGTCGGTCATCGAAGGCTGAGAAGGTCCTGAAGCATCAGCAACCGCCGGCTGTTGATCTTCAGCCGAGTTACCCGGTGGGGTGGGGGTTGATTTTGTGTACCGGATCGGGTAACGATAGCTGTCGCTTCTTCGATGTCAGCTGAGATTGTGCGGCAGGACTTGACTTTCCCACCCTTCTTCTTGCCAGTAGAGGGTGATGCTGGCTGGGTTACTTCAGACACTAAGTCCTGGTGGACCCACATGACTTCCCCTCGTGATGTGGTGAGGGGTACTAGCCCAGCCGCCTGGTCTCGGGGAGGTGGAAGATTAGTGACCTTCATCTTTGCCCGGGGGACGGGTACTACTCCATCTTGAGTCTTCGTCGGAGAAAAGCTGCCGAATTGGACATACACCATGTTGGCCGCCACAGTTACCTCCTCGAAGTCAATGGCCAAAGCCTTAGAGTCGATCAGGTTCTGGATGTACCACTTTAATTGGAAGCAGTCTTGAGTAGCATGATGGACGTAGCGGTGGTAGTGGCAGTACTTTGGGATTTCCATCTCTGCGGGTCGAGGCTCACGTCTCGGTGGAGGGAGCTGAATCCTGTCTCCTTGTATGAGCATGTCAAGGATGGGCTTGACATAGCTGTCTTCGAAGGAGTAAGTCATCTGCGGCCACTGCTTCTCTGTCGTCTTCGGTTCGGGCTTCAAGACTGTATCGGCCACCATAGCCTGTTTGCCCTTGTTGTCTCGGTTGTTGGAGGGATTACCACCATTGTTGCTGTTGGCATTAGGACGTTTGCCCTTGTCGTCTCCCTCCGTAATGTGCAATCCCAGTTGGCGAGCTTTCTTCAATTTATCTTCTGCGCTAGTGGCGCTGATGATGAAAGTCTTCCAGTCCTTGAACTGACTTTCGTCCATCCAGAGGTTGATTGTGGAAAGCAACCTCTTTTGGCAGATTTCAATCAAGAAAGAATCTGGATTGCCAGAGGGCAATTTCATCGCGGTTTGGCGAAACCGCTCAATGTAGTTCCTGGTCAGCTCCTTCTCACCTTGAACAACGTCCATGAGGGTGGATATTGTCACATCTTGTCCTACCTCGTAGAACCTTTCAAGGAACATGTTTTTGAAGCCGACGAAGGAATGGATACAGTTGTCCGGCAGATTGCGATACCAATCAAATGCTACCCCCTCCAATGCCCCGATGAAAAATCGCGTGAGGATAGCGTCGTCATGAGGCAGATGGTCGGTCATGACTTCAAAGTAGGTGATGTACCGGCTCGCAGATGTCTTCCCATCATATGGATTGATGTTAAATGGCTTATATCTTGGTGGGAAGGGGACATCTCTCTATGCAGCAGGATACGGTTGTCGTATCCAGGTCTTGGAAGGTTTCTCGGGCGTGAAACATGGCCCGGAGCTCCTGGACCTCTCGTCTTGCCTCCCTAGCCTCGTCTGCAGCGGTGGGAGCCGACATTGTAGGAGGATTATCGCCCGGGTTTGGCACAGTTGAGTTTGAATTCGTATTGACCGCGGGACCCAAGCTTGTTTGGCCAGGCGTCCTTCCTTGCAGAGCCGGTAGGGCCGCTTTGATCTCGTCCATGGATTTGACCAAGGTATGAAGTACGGCCTCCAGAGTGTCGATGCGTTGGCGATCACTGGGACCGTCTTGGTCGTTGTTCGTCATGAACACCGTCCTCACATGAGGAGAGATGGAAGGAACGGTGAAGGACGTGCCCTCTGAATCATACCCTTGCACCGAGAAATCAGCGGGGTATGTAGGAATGTTCTCCTCTGGTTCAAACTCAGAGGAAGTGCTACCCCCTGCATAGGAGGCTGCCTCATCTTGGGATCCGTGGACGTCCTCAGGGACGTCCGGATCTACTGCATCTGCGGAAGGGATTGTTTCTCCTGGTGCATCTTCTTGGAACACCGGATTATTGTGGACGTTCGGAGGGGTGCTACCTCCAGCTTCGGCTACCCCCTGAGGTACAGTCGACGAATCCCCAAGTGTTAAAGATTTTGTTTTAGAGCGGGTGCCTTGAAAAACTCCTCTAGTTGTGGTTATGGACAGCCGCTTGGAAGTGAGTTTCCTAGCCGTGCTAGTAGAGATTGTCGGGCTGGAAACATTTATCTTCTTCCCCGTCTTGCCGGTAGGGATCTTTTGAGCAGAATTGTAGGAGGCAACATGAAGCACTTCGTCTCTTGAGCTTTGTTGAAGGACCGGCCCTGGCCGCTGCAGTCGTTGGAAGACGGACTGTCGGTCCTTTTGTACTGCCGCCTTGCTGCAGCAGCAGTTGACAATGACTTGAGTGTAGTGATGTCCATGAAATAACTCTCTGCACACCAAGTTTTCTTCTCTTTCCTTGCGCTTGTGAAGAATCACATCACGCAAGTCACTCGTTTTATGGGCCCGGGAGTCCCGAGCACACAAGTGTGTTGGCACCATGTTTACTCCCTGATTGGGAGACTTTTGGGAACCACTCTGTCCGTTTACCATCGGGGGCTGGATGAGGTCGGTTCTGTACAACTTTCCATCAGAGGCCTGCCTAACAGTAAGCGAAGGTCTCTTATGGTCAGAGGTTGGGACAGCTGACTGAGCTTGACGATCCCGCGTTGCCGTAGACTTCTTCCCTCTAGCACCCAAGGGCGCATAGTAGGAAGAGTCCAAATTGTGCCACACAGAGTCTGGCACATTCTCATTGGAGCATCCGAGATCATGACCGCATGAGAGGCGGTCAAAGACAGAACCCGAGCCGCATGGAGCAGATAGTCCGTGGCTGGGATTGGTGGCTGCATAGGCATTCATGCGGCTGGCATTTGTGGCCGCATCAGCATTCATGCGGCTAGCATTTGTGGCCGCATAAGAATTCATGTGGCTGGATTTGGCTGCATCAGCATTCATGCGGCTGGCATTTGTGGCCTCATCAGTATTCATGCGGCTGGATTTGGCTGCCGCAGGAACATTCATGTGGCTGGATTTAGAGGCCGCATGAGCCTTCATGCGGCTGGAATTGTTGGCCGCATGAGCCTTCTTCATGCGGCTGGTACCCTTATGCGGCTTCTTTCTGGACCGCATAGAGTCCCCATTTGCTTCCTCAAGTCCACCATCGTAGTGCTTTCCTCTGCCGAACTTGAGAACAGCAGGGTCCTCTGCGGCCTGAAGTGGGGCCGCATGGGAGTCTTCTCCGCCGTCTTGGGCAGTAGAGAATGCCTCTTCCAGAGCTTGGGTAAGAGCAAATGATTTGGGCCTCCACTCCTTGCAGGCCTTCTTCGTGCGGGTTCGCTTCTGGACCGGACTAGCGCTCCCGTCGGAGAGCATTTCTTCAAACGCCTGTTGGTAGAAGCGAACGACCAGCATCTGTTGTGTGGAGCCAAGTTTGGCTGCGTCCGATTGCATTACCAACTTCACAGCAGTGGAGAAGTTAGTCCCCAGCAGAGTCGCCATCGTGTTTGCCATTGATTATAAAAGAACATAACAGTTTTATGGGAGGACTGGACTTTTACTTTACAATACAAACTCGCTCGTACAAAGAGAGCCTAGGAACAAAACCTAGGAAAAGCAATCTAAGTACAATTGTTTAGTTTTTCTGGGAGGGTGACGGTAGAGGCTCGGAAAAGTGATATCAACTCTGCCTTACTCCTTGGACGATCGGACGTTGCTTCTGCTCTGGCAAAGAAATGCTCTTTGTGTGTACGGGGGTTGTGAGTCTCTCTGCTCGGGCTCTGTGCGTATAACTCTGTGTGTCTTTTGCGAAGGAATAATCTCCTGCTATTTATAGGACTTTATGATAAGTAGGGTGTGCAGTAATTGCTCCTTGAAAAGCGGGCGGTTGGGGATTGGTTAAGATTAACCTTGATCTTGTTTGTTGGAAATCAATCTGGACTGCTTATGTTGATTGGAACAAATCTGTATTGTTATGATTTGTTGGTTGCTAAATCCGAGTGGATAAGTCTTAGTTAATCTTCTGCCACGTGTCCCAACTGCCATTTTTTGTGACGAGCCGCATGACAGAGCCGCATGAGCTCCTGGTGACCTGGTCCGCATGAAGTCCCATTGAACAGAACCGTATAAGCCCCTTGTAAACTGGACCGCATGAAGTTCTACTGAACAGAACCGCATGAGCTCCTGATGAACTGAGCCGCATGAAGTCCTATCGAACAGAACCGCATAAGTCTCTTTGTAAACTGGGCCGCATGAAGTCCCATTGAACTGAACCGCATAAGCCCCTTGTAAACTGGACCGCATGAAGTTCCACTGAACAGAACTGCATGAGCTCCTGATGAACTGAGCCGCATGAAGTCCTATCGAACAGAACTGCATAAGCCTCTTTGTAAACTGGGCCGCATAAAGTCCCATTGAATAGAACCACATAAGCCCCTTATAAACTAGGCCGCATGAAGTCCCATTGGGACAGAGCCGCATGAGGACCCATCAGAACAGAGCCGCATGAACTCCGTTAAAACTGAGCCGTATAAAGCTCCATCAAATCAGAGCCGCATGAGCTCCTTTAAATGATCCGCATAAAGAGCTTTGGAATTTGTGGATCGTGCCAACTGTAAAGATTTTTTTCATCTCTCTAGGAGCACGTCATTATGTCAGGGTCATCATTTTACCTTTATGTCAGAGCTGTCAATCCTTTGTGTCAGAGCTGCCGCACTGTGTCAGAGCATTTAATGAGCCAGCTGCACAGAGAAATGATGGCCAGCTGTAGAGTCATATTTTGAACCGCATAGGGCCATGTGGCTTTTTTTGAGCCGTATGGAGCTATCGGGGACTTTCGAGCCGCATGAAGCTCTAAGGGGCTTTTTTGAGTCGCATGAACCTCTAAGGGACTTCTTGAGTCGCATGGAGCTCTAAGTAATTTTTGAGCCGCATGAAGAGTCCCCCAATATTGAGCCGCATGGAATCTCCTGTTCTTTTCCATGCTTCTACAGGACCCTAACCTAGCCAACCCCACTTGGTAAAGCCTTGTTAGGTTGCCATAATTTAGTAGAGTTATTTTGAATTTATTGTTGGCCAAATAGATTTATATACAATTTTGTATATATATGATTATATTAATAATAGTCTAATATTATATATATTTTTTTTTTTAGTCTAATATTATATATATAAATGGCCTTAGTCATGATTAAGTTTTGGGGTACAAGATGACTAGGAATTTTGGCATGAATAGTATAGTCGTGTGCTTTGACGAGTGTACTAGTTAGGATAAGGAAGGCCTAGCCATAGCAGTGTTCCTACTAGGTAAATCTGTCAAAGTTGTGACTTAACCCCTATCGACGATTTAATTAAATAGTTATTAAGGTTTTTTACTTTTTAGGAAGTCCGATTGCACCAAACTAGTCCGGACTTCACCCGAACCAAACCCAAGACCATGTAGTCGGTAGTGCGTCTAAGGACTTCCATTAGGTGTATGATTGGTATTTTATTTTATTTTTGAGTTTTAGTGGGCAATTTTAGAAATGGTGGTTATATATATGTCCTTAAGTTAATATTTTATTTTAAGATATGGCAAATAATTTCCTTAGAATATCTTTGGAGATTTTTATGGTACTTTTTGCTATATATATATATATATATATATATATATATATATATATATATATATATATATATATATATATATATATATATATATATATATATATATATATATATATAAACAAAAAATTATATATATATATATATATATATATATATATATAAGGAGATATACAATAAGGAGATGTGGGTCTGGATCCCTCTCGACGGAGCCCTCCAAGTCCTCGAGTTCGCCCCCTCCGGTCATGGCCGGTGGCCGACCGCCTCCGGGCACCCCCATTCCCGTCGGGCGCCTCCCGACTCCTCCGGCCTCCCAGGTGGTCCCCTCCCCCACCCCCGCGGAGTGGCCCCCCCTTCCCTGGCTGGGATTTGCCTGACGTGCGGCGGGTCATCCTCCTTCCCCTCTCTTCCTCGGTGCTGGTGCCGCCGCCGCCCTCGGCGCCGTCGGCATAGCCGAGTTCGGCGCCCTCGGCTGTCTTCGGCCCCGTCCCTCCTCGGCCCTCCGCCAGTCTTCCTCAGAGTCCCGCGTGCTGCGCGGCCTCTCCCCGGCACGCCGCTCCCCTTGGCCGTCGTCTCTGCCGCAGCGCCGCCCCCTCCCTCGGCCGTGGCGTCTCCCTCCGCCCCTCCCTCCCCGACGCTCTCTCCAGAGCCTCCTTCCCTCGAGCCCTCCGTGCCCCCTCCCCCTCTTGCGCCTCCTATCGCCTCGTCAGCGGATCCCCTCTCGGCGCCCCCCGCCCCGGCCGAGGTCTTCCTCCCCCATCTCGACTCCCATCTCGCCGCTCCCGCCGCCGCGGCCGAGGACTTCCTCCCCCACCCCGACACCCAACTCGCCGCCCCCCTTCCTCCTTGGCAGCGGCCTACGCCCAAGCCCCTCCAGCCACGGCCGCGGACCCCCTCACCCTTTCCGCCGCCCATCTCGCCGCGCTCTCCTCCTCCTCGGCGGCGGCCTTCTACCAGGACCCTACCGACCTTCGGTAATACTGGTACACCCCCTCAGCTCCTTCGGCCGCGACCCACTGGCACGCTCCAGCCTGCTCCTCTGTTCCCGACGGATACGGTACCCCCTCGGCTTCACAGTGGGCGTCATATGCTCACCTCTCAGGGTCGAGGCCCTACTACTAGCCCTGCCGACCTGCTCCGCCTGAGCCCCCTGGCTCCGGGCTCCACGCCCCTCTTCTCGGCCGGGAGCGCCTCCCTCCCTCCCCTTCGCAGTGATGTAGCCCCTGCCCCCTGTCTCCTTGGATCAGCCCCTGCCCCCTGTCTTTCTGGATCAGCCCATGCCCATGTCTCCTCCGCGACGCGCCCTCCGATTCCTCCAGCGAGGCCGTGCCCTCTCACTCCGGCCGGCCCCTCACCACCGGTGGCTTCCCCCGCCCCCAGCCGCTGTCGCGGAGCGCCGTGATCTCCTCCCTCCCGGCAAGTCTCGGTCGTCGCCCTCCTCCGCCTGGGACCGGCGAGCTCCCTTCCCCCTACGCCGCATGGGACCGGCGGAATCCCTTCCCCCTGCGCTGGCTCCCTCCCGGCAGGTCTCGGTCGCCGCCCTCCTCCGCTTGGGACCGACGGGCTCCCTTGCTCCGGTCGGACCGCGTCGGCTCTCCGCCTTGCCCCCTTCCCCCGGTCGGACCTCGTCGGCGCTCCGCTTCTCCGGCTTCCCCTCCCGGCGGGCCTGTGCAACCCCCTGCCGCCGTGTCCCGAGTCCCCTCGGGTCCCCCACCCTTCCCTTCGGGCCCCATGCCAGGCCCTGGCCTCCTCGGGCCCCGCGCCAGGACCAGACCCCCTCGGGCCCCGCGTCAGTATGCCACGTGTACCCCTCCGGGCTGTGTGCGGTCACTTTTTTCAAATTTTCAATTTCTGTATCTTGGCCGTTGGGTGGTCCCAGCTTCTCTTTTCTGTGTTGTTGGTTTCAGTCTTCAATAAAATTTCCCTTAAGAAAAGAAAAAAAATATATATATATATATAAGGATGAAAAAAATATAGATTTATTGTTCCTTGCGGGAACAGTAATATATGTAACACGACACCTCCCCTGTGCGTATAGAAATTGAAAGAGAAAGGAAGAATAGAAAAATCATCAAAACCCTAACCCAACCATGGCGAATTCTCCTTGTACGCTGCCACCCTCGCCGAAGGCTGGCCGACGCACGGCCGCACCGCAGCGCCGGCGAAAGCAAGGGCAGCAACAACAGTAACCGCAACAGTAACAGTAGTCGCAAGGCAGATTTTGTACCACACTTTCTCGATCACCATCTGATCGTTTTACATGCCTTCTTTGCAGGTAAGTAGATAACCTAATCGAGTTTGTGTCACTTCAATTAGTTTAATTTAATTTGCATCATGTGCGACGAAAATCGAGTTCCAAAATTGAAAAAAGTCAATTTTTTGACGTTAGAAACTGTCCCAACGTCTCCTCTTTGCGGTCAATTTAGGACCAGGATATCCCAAACTTTGGGAAACCACTTGAATAAGGTTTTAGACAACCTAACCGAGATCAAAATCTATTAATTATTATATTTTATTACTGATTATTTTCTGTTTAAAATTAATTTAAAATCAAAGAAAAATCTATTTTTAGAACCCTAAAAACTCTGATACGGAGTCCGTCTGACAATTCGGGCGACTTAGTCGCGAACTACTTGCATCAAAAGGTGCATATAGACTTCGTGCATGTGTGGGATTTGACGAAACTCGAATTGGTTGCGTGTGCACGACGAATTTGAGGTATATCCGTCAAATTTCTCCGTATCGACCTCTTTGCAAACTAGTCAATTACTTCGTGCACGTTCGTCATCTCAAAAAAAAACTTGTGCCAAAAGAACCGTATCATTTTTCTGGTCCTGTATGCCATGTTTGGTCCGATTCTGAGAAGGTCGACCGGAACGCTATTTTGGCGGGCCTGCGACCCGATCCAACGGACGAATTTGTGCACGACTGACTGGAATCCAACTTTGGACATACGGTTGGGTTCGTATCGTCAAAATAAACCTGTAGACATATAGTTTGATGACTTTAGCAATCGTAGGTGCTGGCACGTTTTTCGGTACAAAACGTATCCAATGGCGGACACTATTTTGGCCAAAAATTACTATTTTGCCCCTGTATTCAGAATTGGAGTTATGGGTAGCATATTTTAGCTATTTTGCTTATTCCGAGAATGTTGGCAATGTCTGTTTCAGCATCCGGAGGTGTTTACGGGAGTTTAGGTTTCGAGACTCTTTGATTCGACGACAGCGGGACATTTTGCTACCACCAGGCAAGTATACCTTGCCAGCTTGTACAGTATATTTTATATGCATGTTTATTACATCTCTGTTGTTCTTTCATTATATTCATGATTGCTTTACTTCATGCTAGTTTCACTCATCCTATTATAGTTTTACTTTTACATATTCCTAGTTTACTTGCACGTTCTTGTTTTCTGTTATGAGTTTCATATTTCTTATATATTTCTTTAGTATATATGTGTTCCTCGACATAGTCGTCAGGTCCTATATCACGATTCTCCTGACTTGACTTGACCTGACAAGACTTGAGTAGGACTTGACTTTGACATTCTATAGATTGTGAGTGCTTACCTTGACTATGGTCTATAGGATTATTTTACTACTAATGGCTACAATCTCGGTTGTGAGTGCTTGCCTTGACTACGATTGAGATACTATAGATTGGGAGTGCTTGTCTTGACTATAGTCTATAGCTTTGACCAGTTAGCCACGACTAGTATGGCATACCAGTGTCCTAGGTTCCTTGTCTTAGATCTTGGTATCTTAGTCCATTGTTCCTTAGTTGACTTTTTCTTGATTATTTTTTATTTCTCTGCATATATTGTACTGGTATATTTTGGCTTGTATATTATGTATCTTGCTAGTCCCCTGAGGACCCGGTGATCTCTCCAGGTATTGGTTGAAGTTATCGAGGTAGAATGTATTAGAGGATTGATGATTGTTTCTCTGGGATTTCAGGTATATATATTTAGTTATATTTTCATATTCGTCCAATGTTATATTTTTATTTTACTTGATCATGTTGTTGTATAGCCTAGTTTCGCAAGCTTATTTCTTCTTCAGAAGCTTGTTCAAGATAATTGTATTAGAGTCTAGTCCACTTTATTGCATATTATCTTTTCTTGTTACTTGTAGGAACCGGTATGTTAATGCCTGACCAATATTAGTATACTTGGTTTATATAAGGGATTATATTAAGTGGATTGAGATAGATATTAGTTGATTTGATAGATTGATTTAGAAAACCAGACAGCTTACACATATTCGAGCTGGGCTGGAGTCCTCTCGATACGTAGCTGGCATGTATATGTCTTCTAATCCTACGTATTTTAGGACTGGAGCATTACACTCCTCCCTATCTATCATAGACTCGTTCGCCACTGAGGAACGATTGGTAGACTATATGCTATAGACTCGCTCGATACTGAGGAATGGTATATAGTATTTAGACTTGCTACTGAGGTATTGTTTATCTTGACTTGACTTAGAGGTTATACGACCATGCACTATTCTCGATTGTATTACACCTAGAGTGGTTAGGTGACCGTTATCCGTTAGGTATATGTACGTCCTGTGTACTTATGCCTGACCATGACTTGGAACAGTATTTTATCGCGAACTAGTTTTTCACATCATGTCCTTGTTTGGTTGTAGGTGTGATTCAGTACTTCGATGATAAGGTACTGAACCATGTTATGGTCTGAATTATTGTTGAGCAGCTTATATTCAGTTTATATGGCATATTTTTCTGTATCTTGTTACGTCCCTCTGAGAACCTGGTGATTTCTCCAGGTGTACATTTTTGTGACTTTCCGCAGGTATTCTAATCAAGGCCGTAATCTTCTCTATTCCTTCGAAGATGACTTGCTTTTGGATCATCCTTTGCGACTATTAACAAATTCTTTCAATGTTTATCTATTACTTCTCATTTAAAACAGTTGGTAGTGGATTTGTCTTCGTCCAACGTCTTGTACAAAATGACAATTCAAAGTTGATTTTATGATATCATTATTCTTTTATTTTGTGGATGAGATTAGTTATCATGGTTATACTGCATTTTATAGCTTACGTATATTTATTATACGGCTTGCATGTCTACGTACCTAGTCCTACGTATTTTAGGACTAGGGCGTTACAGTGCGCATAGGTCGTACAATAGGTTATAACTGCTAATAGAATTTACATAATTTGTAGACTTAGCCAGAGAGTCCATGCGTTGAAGGTTGTCCTTAAATTGCATATTCACATAGAACGGTTAGGTGACCTTTATCCATTCTGGTATACGTATTTTTCTGTATGATTCATGTACTTATGCATGATCATAGCATAGAACAATATTTTATCGCGAACTAGTGTGCCACCCCTTGTCCTTGTTTCGTTGTAGGGGTGGTTCACTGCTTCGATGATAGAATATTGGACCGTGTTGTGATCCGAATTATTATTGAGCAGTTTATATTTAGTTTATATGGCATTTTTTGTATCTTGTTACGTCCCTCTGAGGACCTGGTAATTTTTCCAGGTAGTTGTTAGCTTCATGCTTAGAGTCGTTGGTGTACTTACGTAGGATTCAGGTATAGATCAAAATTTTATTTTATTATTTCTTTCGTGCTTTATTTACCTTATCATGATATATTCTGCTTGTTAGCCTAGTATTTATATAATCATGTTATTTCTTTCGAGTCTATTTGGACAAGTGTGGCATAGGTGCACACCATGATATACGTTGCTCATTCTTGTATTCTGTATTCTTGTGGATTGAGACATAGATGTAGTTATTGAGTTATATAGATAGTCGATCTTTACTGCACAGCTTATACATATTCGAGCTGGGCTAGAGTCTACTTGATTCGTAGCTGGTATGTTACGTTTTCCTAGTCCTGCGTATTTTGGAACTTGGACGTGACAAATATTTAGAAAAATATTTGTAGCTAACTATTTAGCCAACATGTCTCTTAGATTTTTTTATAGAAATTTCTAAAGTTCAATTGTGATGTTACACAAGGCTAAATATTAATTGTAATAAAAGTCAAAAGCCAAATATTAATCAATTTATTATTTAGGGCCCAAAGCCCATATAAGTCATATAGGGCTTAAGCCCCAATCATAATAATAATTCATATAATGTTTTATTGACGTTAGTCTCAATTATCTATTTTTGTAGGGCCAAGGCGCAAATTATAAAATTATAAATTAACATGTAGGCCCCAAGGCCCAATTTGAATTATTGCATAAATAATTTAGGGCTAGAAGCCTATTATAAATTGGTCCAAATAATGTAGGGCTCAAAGCCCATTCAAATATAAATATTTATATAAGTTTTGAATCCAAATAAATATATGATAGGCCCAAAGAATAATTAAAGCTCAACTCTTAAAATCGAAGCCCACCATAACATTATAAGCCCAAAAATAATATTACACTAATCTAGTGTTTAATCTAATCTAACTATTAATTATTAAATATACTACAACAAATATGGCCTACAATAGCAGTTTTTCTATAGCGTTCAGGTGTCCCCGCTATAGAATGTTATCAACAATAGCGTTCTTTTTGCTGTTCTATAAAAATATCTATCTATAGCATTTCCTGAATGCTATAGAATATAAAATATTCATATGTTTGTATGTCAAAACAGATCTCGTGTTCGAATCTTAGGAGAAACAACGTTTTTACATGATAAAAGAACAAATTATAGCATATTGACGTAAAAGCATATAAATTTACAACATCTGTCTTCTTTACTTTCAGCCCACTCCTATCCTCCAAAATTTTCATTTTACCGCCCCCCACCCAAAAATTGGGCGCTAAAGCAGAGGGGGTGAGAAGGTGTTTCCTTCCGCCTTTGCTCATTTTTTTTGTTGGTCTCAACAGGAGCTCTCCCCTCCTCCCAAAGGACGCTGGAGAAGCCCTCTCTTTCTTTCTCTCTCTCCATAGGGCGTCGGTGAAGCCCTCGCTCTCTCCCCCTGCCTCTTTCGACGTCAGTAAAGCCCTCTCTCTTCCTTCACAAGGATACCGGTGAAGCCCTCTCTCTTCCTCCACAAGGATGCCGGTGCAGCCCTCTCTCTCTCTTCCTGTCTTTTTCTCTTATTTATGGGTTATTTGATGGAAATATTTGTTAAGTCTCGTAATTCATCTACAGGAAGGATTGATCTTTGTTTTCATGATTTTGAAGGGAAAGAAGGGCAGTTAGAAGAATTTGTGAGTTCCCAAATTCCTTAGGGTTTTTAATTTCATCAGGATTAGGGTTTTGAATTGATTTTTTTGTTATTTCTTTCATAGTGTGGATCCTTTCCCAAGAAGGAATGAGTAAACCCTAGTTCCAAGACTCGGTTCACTAAGGTGATGATCCATTTTTTTGATATGTAATTTTTGTGTTTAATCTTGTTATTTTTTACATCGGCTCAGATTATAGGTTGTATTATATAGGTCGCTAGTACGTTCTTCTACAGCGAGTAATGGCTGGAAAACATTTGTTACCGAAACCACTTCTGGTCGTCGGAGCTTCTCATGAATGCAAGTAAGATTTCTACTTCTAAAGCCTTGTTTTTCCTCATTGGGTTTCACATTCTCACCCATTTGACGAAGCAGCACCATTCACAGATGCCCTTTTTGTATTCGTCAAACTGGAAACAGTTGTTGGGTTCTATAATACTTTTGACTAGGTGATTGATGATTCTGCAAATGTAAACAATCAGGGATTACATGTTTTCTAAAGCCGTAGATTACATTTAACCTACTTACAGTTTGAATGCTTTCAGTCATTTAAATTATATCATCATTGTCTTTTAGCTTAAATTTATGAGATTGTGTTGCATGTGCTATGTAATCCTTTTGGGAAAAATATACTAGGGTGGCATATATCTTCTTTGTGTGGCTCAATAATAGGGCTTTGACTATTATCTTTGTCGTTAAGACGATAAATGGATTGTTACATGACCGGCGGCTAGATAAACACGGATATATCTGGGCGATGAGGCATGGCTCTAGACAAGCACTCATGGTACAAATGTGATTGACTAGTATGTTTATATTTTACTCGACTAATACTGAAATAAGTTTATGCTGAATCTTTTGATCCTCGATTATCTGGAAGCTGGCTAAGAAAGTCAATATGCTTCGAATAGTAATGCAAAGTTCATTTTACTTGGAGGTTTCAAACCAAACTTTAGAGTTTGATGAATGCTTGCTTTTTAAACATTTTGTTGATAATGAATTGCAGTGAGCATCATTTAAATTATACGTATCTTAGTGGGTTTTTTTTCCCTTCTTTTATTGGGTGTTCTAATAAACGAAAAATTGTAAGAATAGAGTATGAAGGACAAACTTGGTACCTAAGCTCTATTAATGTTACTACAGTTCCCTCAATATGTATATACAGAAAATATATATATATATATACAGAGAAAAATGTCCATTTAGTTTTTCCGTTCTTAAGTTCATATCTTCTGCAAGCATGATCAACTCTAATCTATTAAACCACAGTAATTTAAAAGCAAGTTATTGCATTTATGGTACACTGTTCTTCAGTTATTTCAATGGCTTCCAGAGCAGAACTTTTGGTAAATGTTCTCTAGTCGATTTCGGAACCTTCGTCTTCTGTCTGAAGCTACCTGTACTATAAGAACTCCTTTTCTCAAAGTTATGTGTAACCTCTACATTGAGCTACCTACTGGCAATGTAAAATGTAATGTCTCAAATGATCACAGTTGGAAACCTGTTGATGTTCAGTCATTTGTGCCATAAACACTTCAATACTTTATGCTTTTGCTGAATGTTAGAATTTAGATGTTTCCTCATGTAGTTATCGATGGTACCATAGCTGCAAAATATATTTGGTGTGATTGCATAATTACTCATTTAAAATGTTTGTTTAATTACTTATTGTTTCAGCTGATAATTATAGGGGAGTCTTGTCAATTTATTTTTAGGTACACAATCTGAAGTTGAAAAGAAATTGGAGCAAGTGAATACTAAACAACCAGGAATTGATGTTCAGCTCTCTGATTTTAAGCTATTACTTGGACCAGAATTGAGAATAGTGTATCCTTTAATCCTTAACTTTGTTGTTAGTGGTGAACTTGAGCTTAATGGTAGGGCTCATCCAAAGTGGATTAAACCGAGAGGAATCCTGACTTTTGAAAATGGTGATGTTAATTTAGTTGCTACCCAGGTGAGAATTGTTTTCTTGAACAAAAACTATTATTTGTTTGATATTTATACTCGTTCTTCTCATGGGAATTCTTTTGATTTGTTATCAACACTGGTTTTTGACTTGCAGCTTAGACTTAAACGTGAGCATCTAAATGTTGCAAAATTTGAGACTGACCTTGACTTAGACCCGATCCTAGATTTAGCGCTTGTGGGTTCGGAATGGCAGTTCAGGATCCAGAGTCGGGCCAGTACGTGGCAAGACAATTTGGTTGTAACCTCAACACGTTCTGTGGATCAAGATGTTCTATCACCTAGTGAGGTGATACCAATCAGCTATTTTTATGGTCTGGTATACTTATATGGATTCTTATTGCATTTTTATATTACAAATCTGCATTACTAAAGCACACAATAGTAGAGAATTCCCGAATATACATCTCATGTAGGTAATTTTTGTTGCTTCCCTTCTCTACCTGCAAATGAATGCTATGGATAATGCTGTGCGGCCACATAGTAAGCAAGTGTGGCCATGACAAGCTAGGGGATATCAGGCTCCACATTAGGCACTCTGAAGTTAAACAATAATCAATCAAACCCTTATAACTTCATCACGTGATTGACAAATGGAAAAAATGCATGTCAAACTAGATTATTTAATAGTTGATCTTACATGGTGGTATAGTTAATAGTTAATACTGGCAAACATATTATAGGAGATGTCAGCTGATTTCTTCCGTAAGATGTCGTCTCATAGTGTTCTTGCATATCATAGTGTTTATTTCTCAAATTGTATATCAGCCACTAAATTGGCCATTACAACCAATATATGGAATACTAGCTGCAATACAGCTTGATATACCATTTACATTGATGCCATCGATTGGTGCTTGTATTAGCCGAGTAAAATGAGTTAACTGTAAACACCTCTCTTTCAGGCATACGAAGAACTACTTGGATCTATATAATCATAACAATTTGTAAACAATATTATTGATGTTTATCCTTAACCCAAGTACTTGGTGCTTACAATTTAACGCAGGCTGCTAGGGTCTTTGAGAGTCAATTAGCTGAGTCCCTACTGGAAGGTGAAGGCCAGCTTGCTTTCAAGAAATTGGCAACTGCAACCCTTGAGACCTTGATGCCGAGAATATAAGGGAAGGGAGAATTTGGACAGGCACGATGGAGGCTAGTGTATGCTCCTCAAATCCCAAGTTTGCTCTCTGTTGATCCCTCTATTGACCCCCTTAAATCCTTGGCCAACAATATTTCTTTCGGTACTGAAGTTGAAGTCCAGCTTGGGAAACGCCTTCAGGTTTCCTCATCACATATGTTTTCTTTTATACTGTGTTTATCTATTGTCTATCTGCTACCTTTTCTAGGGAGGAAATCGATAGTTTTCATCATGTTGAGTATATAAGCTGCGAAAGAAAGAGTGAGAGTACTTCATAAAATGTATATAATATTATGGAAGTCCAACTCATAATAGTTTCCCAAAAAATATCTGCATAGATGAGTTGACCTGTCTCTTTCCTAATTTTTCGCTGTTTATGACATTTCCACTGCGTTATACATTTGCAGGCTTCTGTAGTTAGACAAATGAAGGACTCTGAAATGGCTATGCAGTGGACCTTAATCTACCAGCTAACAAGCAGACTCCGAGTTCTTTTCCAATCTGCTCCGTCTAATCGTCTTCTATTTGAATACACTGCAACATCTCAGAACTAACTTCTACAACATCTCAGCTTAAGAATTGGTATGGAAGGTAATTTTAATTACTGCTGGATATATAAATTAGAATAACTAGCACTCTTTTTTCTCTTATAGACTTGTTTGAGAATATTTTAAGGTCATGGGGAGATGTTTCTGATTCAAAGTATTTTGTATAACTTCTTTCTACCAATGCAAATAGAAGCCTCACTGTTAGAAAAAGAGTAACCGGAATTGGCAGTCTCGATATCCACCTAAAAACTCAAGATTTTCTGAGTTCTTCACTCCAGATAGTCATCTCCCTGTGGAGTTTACATCTTACTAATGCATGGACAATAAGGTATAGTTTCCTTTGTGGTGGAAATTGTTTCTGAAAAGAACTTGTTTACTATATTGTAACACCCAGTTTTCTAAAATGAGGGTAATTTTGAAATTTTATAATTTTAATTATTTATTGATTTGACATTTAAATCATGATATGATTTTTGGTAATTTTTAAATCATTTTAAAACTATTTAAAATCATGACTTGTAATTTTGATATTTTGCTAATGAAACCCTAGAGACTGTTTGACCTAGAGCCTAACCATGTGATTAGGATGTTTTAATGTCATTTCTGGCCTAAGGATATTTTGTATTTGACCTCCTTGAATTATTTTGATATTTATTGCGTTGGTGATTGTTGATTTTGACCTTTGATAGGTGTAATTTTGTGATGGTTTTGTGTCCGTAGCGGACACGTATCAGTTTTTATTTACAAATGTTTGATGTGCCTCAAAGAGATTTTTTTATTGCTGATTTTTTTTTGAAAAGTATTTGAATGAGATTGTTTTCTGCATGTGTTTCCTGTGATTGCTTTGTTTTAATTTCGAGGACGAAATTTTTTTAAGGTGGATAGATTTGTCACCTCCAGTTTTCAGAAACAGGGGTATTTTGTCATTTTACATTTTTGAATATTTTTGAAATTTATTTTATTATTTATGATATTATTTTGGGGTTGAAATTTATTTTATTATTTATGATATTGTTTTGGGGTTATTTGAGTCGGGTTCGAATTTCAACTCAATCCGACTTGAAACGGGAACCCGGGGGGTAGTTTGACTCTAGTGGGACCCACACACTAGTTAGGCATGGCCCACATGATATTAATTTTAGTCCACATGATATTAATTTTAGTTAGTAGTTAGACTAATTATTTATGGATAGGTTTAGTTTAATTAGAGACTTAAAACTAGACTAAATTGACCTCAACCTTTAACCCATTCCTAATTTAAATCAAATAGATTAGTGGAGGGCATTTTGGACATTCAAATAGGGAACACTTCACCCTTTTTGGGCAGCCATCTATGGGGGGGATAAGGAGTGAGTCACTCCTTCATTCATTTGTTTTCATCCACTTTCTCTCTCTTGTTCTTCCCCAAATTAATTTAGAGATGAACCTTCATTGATTTCATCTCCAAATTAACCCTTTCTTCCACCAAATCTTCTTTATTTCTCCTCTACTCCATAGTTAGAGGGTGCTAGCCAAGTTTGGGAGGATTCGGAGCTCGTTCGTGTCCTTTTAGAATCTCTACGTGTCGGTGTCGTGTCGGAAGGATTTTCCTTTGAATCTCTCTCCCGGAAGGTATAATCTCTCCTCTAATCTATCCCTACATGCATATAGAAATATTTTGAACCCATAAGAATGACCCCCATGGTTGTATCTCCATTTGTGTCCATTTCGTGTCCATTTGGAGGTCATAGGAGTGTCCTTTGTGTTGTGGTTGTGTCCATGTGGGAAAACCCCAAATTTGGACACACTATGTGTTGTTGTTATGTATGAATGAATTATTACATGTTTAATCACATATTTTTGTATTGGAGATGTGTTCTATAGTGTCTCATATATATATATATTAGTGTAGAGAGTGAGTTCTTGATATATTATGTTATATACTTGTGTTTCTTTTGTCTCAAACTACCTAAATTCGTCATAATATTTATCCACGTTTTTAGTAGCAATAGCAACTTAGAAATGTCATAACTTTTAGCTTAAAACTCCGATTTATCTCCCATTTTTTTAAAAGAACCGTATCGAAGTTAGCTTTCCAAATATATATTTTAATAAGCCAAATTTGTTCTGAAACTTTCTGTAAAATTATTTGAGTGTCAGTTGTACGAAAGACTAATGCATTTCGGTGTTTTTGCGATTCCGGAAGCTTCCGGACACGAAAATACGATCCGTTTAAAGTTTCGGAAAGCTAACACAAAGATCTATAACATACTTTAATCCTAGAATTTAGTGAATGCCCAATTGGTACAGTATTGGTTTTAAGTAGAAGAGTGACTATACGATATATGCATTTTGTGTAACCTATGAGCCTATGTAGTATGGATATTAAATAAATATAGAGTATGTAATGCATGATATGTTAGATGAATAAAATGATATATATATGATATATATTCTCTTTACATTAATGTATATATATGGTTGAATGCAAGCATGTAGGAATGCAATTAATATAATGCATATAAGCAATGCATGAATGAAAGAATGATATACAATGTATGCATGAAGATATATATGTAATGATAGATATGAATGCCAACATGATAGGAATATATGATGCTATATTAGCACTTAGCACCATGTTCATATGTTAAAACTCCCTTCTATATGTTGACAGTAACCCCAAGCATGAATATACATAAAACCTACTTACTGTTATGAGTAAACCCTTTGATGTATAAATAAACCCTTTTGTTATGATTAACACCCACACACACATGCTAAACCTATGCTTTACATGTTATTTCTTCTATGTGACACAATAAACCCTTGCTAAATGTTATCCTTCTAACATAATACCCTCACACTTGAACACATTGTACTGCTATGTACACATTGTCATATCCACATTCATGTATCACTCACTCCTTGTCTTTATGCACCTTGCTTGTAATAAAAATATATATGAATATATATGTAATGTGTGTTTGATAACTTGTGTAGCTTTGTGATTTTGTGTGAGTGTTAGTCTAGGCTTGGTTAGGCCTAATGAGACTTGTTAGTCTAGGTTTAGACCTAGTACTGCCCAGTTAACCTAATTTGACTAGTACGGTTAACCAGAGTTTACCAAGAGTTGACTTTGACCTAGAATGACCTAGAATCATGTAGAATGCATAGTAGAGCTTTATTTTACCATTTTGGACTTGTTGTGACTTGTGCTGTTCTAAATAGGAGCCAGACACCTCTCCTCGGACAGTACATTTCTTTTGGACATTCAGATAGCAGGCGAGTACATTCTCTGATCTTTTCATATCCTGTTTAGAATTATTTTCCTGCTTTAAATTACTTTACTTGATACTGTCACGTTGGTCACACGGATTGGTACTATATAGATCTTTTTATGAGATGTTATCCCCCTCGGGAGCATCGGATACAGCATGTTTTATGCGTTTCATGAATCATCACGTATCTCTATGCTTCCTCTGATTCACGAATTGCTTGTGACACATGTACTCTCATGTTCACAGAGCTATCATGAATTACCTTCATGTATCACTCATTTTATGAGCCATGTGAAGTTTCACGAATCTTAACATAACTTGAACAGATCTTTGTGTACTGGTTGGGGATGGGGAAGTAGAAATAGACATGTGAATATTATCCAAGTAGCTGTAGTCATGAATCACTCTCTTAGCTGTAGTCATGAATCTCCTATGCCATTCACATGTTTATATTTTACTCTGACTCACTAGTCACTGTTAGTTCTCTATGTATAGTAGATATTTCTATTACAGTTCTCTCTCTGTTTACATACTGTATTTTTTCAGTTCATGTATCTTACTTTACTGCATAATTATATTTTCTAACCTGCTATGAACTGTTGAGATGTACTGTGCTCGCTCCTGTCCTGACTGGACCTGTTGATAAATTTTACAGATAGCCTGGAGGTTGTCTGCTAGCCTAGAGGAGACACAGTAGAGGTTGTATAGATAGCTAGGGTTTTGCTCATAGTTTATTTTCAGTTGTCTTGAGTTGTATTTATGGATTATTCTATTTGAGCTTTGAAATGTATTTTTGGGTTGTGTATCTTAGACACTTAGACTTCTATCTGCTGTATCCCTTTTGAATTTCATGTTTTATCTATCTTCCATTATGCTCTACCTTAGATGTGATTGAGACTGTATCTGCTATGTCACCCCCATTTGGGGAGTATAAACTGTTTAGCTTTATATTGTTAGATGTTGTGACCTAGGACAGCATTCTACCGCCGACACTGCGGCGTAGGCTGGACGTACCCACTTCTCGTGCCCTTACTCTAGGGTGCGGGTCGTGACACGTTTTTAGTGGTGGCCCATGCAGGTCGAGTTTGTGTAGTGGTATTCGAACTAGAGTACCACTACAACCTGCAGTAGGATTAGGATATATTTTGAAGGTACTCAATCACAGTTAGGATCCCTTGAGAGATTCCTGGGACGACCCTTGAGAATCTTATTTTAACTTCGATTTGAAAACTCTTCTCCCCTTGATTTGATTTATCTTTACTTTCTGTTGTTGGATTTGATTTTGATGATGATTGTTGAGTTTTGAATCTTGATGTTAGCTGTTGCATCCGAGTTTGTATTTATATGACTTGATGGATTTTTGTTCATCTTTGAATCTTAATGTTCGTTGATAAATTTGATTTTTTTTTGGGTATTCATTGTTGATTTAATTTAAATTTTTGTCAAGATAAAATTATATGGGCAAGGTCATCTATGTTATGGAATCTAGTCTTCTACAGTCACATTAGCCAGCATGGTGAGGACATATAGTCTGACTTGGATATATTTCTCGGGTGTGGGAATTTAAGATTTTCGCAGCTAAGCTAGCGGCATCGCAAAAATGTTAAATACCATGATTCTAGAGGTATGTGCCTAAGTCGAGGACTCTGTGATTATCGTAGCCTTGCTTACTAGTATGACGAGGATTTAGAGTACCATAATTTTGGATAGACGCATATGATTATCAGATTGTACCTTAAATATTTTTGAACATGTTTTCTCTACTTTTGTTTCAGTCCTTCAAAAAAAAAGAATTGTTATTTGTTTGTTTTGTTTTGTTCTCATTATTTAACTTAGGGTAGCTTTAACTGTTTTTATAAACCTTTGTGTAACTTCTTACTATAAATTTCTTCTTAATACAATGAATCGATAATTTTGCTAGACCTTATCTTGGATTTGATATTTTAGCTCAGGGTTTCAAATTGGTTCCTTATTTTAAACAAATAAGCATAACAGATTTCATCGTTATTTCCTTCTTGCTATTATTCTTGTATAAAATAATAATAATAATAAAACTGTCTTGATTACATCAATCACCTGCTTTGCAATCTTGGTAGGAATCTAAATGTTGGTCTTGATATAGAATTTGATTTTTATATTGGGACATAAGAATATATATAGTGGACACAGACACTTTGTCTGACACGTATGCATGCTACACTTTGATTATCAACCCATCTAAATGCATATTAATATGTTGTGGATGTTTAAATTCTCAAAATCCCAATATTCTGATACAGTACAGTATCAGAGACTTGTTCTCTGCTTTTCCAGTTAAAATTTGTAATTCAAATATAAATTTCATGTTATTAGTTATGTTTACATCACTGCACATGTATGTTATACATAGGGTTTCAATTCAAAAAAAAATTGGTTGAGTTTTGTGTTTGAATTTGTCAAATCTAAGACTGTGTGCATATTAACCCTTAATACTGGATTTCAAATGTTTAGTTCAATTTGTTGTTTTATTTTTTAAAAAAAATGTAATATTTTGAAGCTATGTACATTGTTGTATGTAGGGATATGATGTTAGGTTTATACTCTTACATGTTAGGTTGTGATAAACATTGGGTTGGTTAATATTATACTGGTTTAAATGTTAGCTTATTTCAGATTCTTGTATGTAAATGCTGAACTAAAACTGGGTCTAACCTTTCATTACTAAAGCTATAACCCTGTGTAGTGACACCCACACTCTAACATAGTATACACTGCCATGTAACCTAACCCTTCCTCTCTATGTTATGTTCATATATCTATATAGATATATATAGAATTTATGCATACATGTTATAATGTATATAGATACATAACTAAATCTCTACCTCTTTATATATACATATATACATGGTTAGCCATGCATGTTATGAGCAAATGAGTTGTGTATTGTAGATTGTTTAACCAATATGCCATGATTAGTGTAACTTGATAGTTATTGTTTGAAACCCAAATCCTCCTATGCACTTTCATGTATATTTTACATACACACACGCCTATTATCTAACCATATGAACATGTCCACATACACCGATACACACACGAACTACATAACTTGTACAAAATGCTAGCTTTTTCCTCTCTAACGCTATATATATAAATATGTTGTGATTGGATTTCCATACAATTGGCTTTCATTCTTTAACTTTTGATTTTGATTTTCTTGAATAGTACCCCTTATTAGATAAAAGGTAGTTAACTTTGTTTTATTTTGATAAGTACCAGTTTTCATATAGGATGGTAGACTGCCTTACAGTCTTGATGATTGTTATTTCTGTATCTTTTCTAGTTTAGCACCCTAGATTGCTTGTGTGTTTTGATACCCTATGACCGTTTTGGTTTAGCATGACTAGTATACCTAGATGAGACTTTCACTACCACCGTATGCCATGACCCTGTATGTCATCCTTTTAAATCATATGATTGTTTAACTTCTGAGACTTTGATTGTGGGAGGGGGGGTTGACCTAGAAGGAGTATGAACATTTTAATTTCGAGGACGAAATTTTTCTAAGGTGGGTAGACTTGTAACACCCAGTTTTCTAAAATGAGGGTAATTTTGAAATTTTGTAATTTTAATCATTTATTGATTTGACATTTAAATCATGATATAATTTTTGGTAATTTTTAAATTATTTTAAAACTATTTAAAATTATGACTTGTAATTTTGATGTTTTGCTAGTGAAACCCTAGAGACTGTTTGACCTAGAGCCTAACCATGTGATTAGGATGTTTTAATATCATTTCTGGCCTAAGGATATTTTGTATTTGACCTCCTTGAATTATTTTGATATTTATTGCGTTGGTGATCGTTGATTTTGACCTTTGATAGGTGTGATTTTGTGATAGTTTTGTGTCCGTAGCGGACACGTATCAGTTTTTATTTACAAATGTTTGATGTGCCTCAAAGAGATTTTTTTATTGCTGGTTTTTTTTTTGAAAAGTATTTGAATGAGATTGTTTTCTGCATGTGTTTCCTGTGATTGCTTTGTTTTAATTTCGAGGACGAAATTTTTTTAAGGTGGATAGATTTGTCACCCCAGTTTTCAGAAACAGGGATATTTTTGTCATTTTACATTTTTGAATATTTTTGAAATTTATTTTATTATTTATAATATTATTTTGGGGTTGAAATTTATTTTATTATTTATGATATTGTTATGGGGTTATTTGAGTCGGGTTCGAATTTCAACTCAATCCGACTTGAAACGAGGACCCAGGGGGTAGTTTGACTCTAGTGGGACCCACACACTAGTTAGGCATGGCCCACATGATATTAATTTTATTTAGTAATTAGACTAATTATTTATGGATAGGTTTAGTTTAATTAGAGACTTAAAACTAGACTAAATTGACCTCAACCTTTAACCCATTCCTAATTTAAATCAAATAGATTAGTGGAGGGCATTTTGGACATTCAAATAGGGGACACCTCACCCTTTTTGGGCAGCCATCTATGGGGGGGATAAGGAGTGAGTCACTCCTTCATTTATTTGTTTTCATCCACTTTCTCTCTCTTGTTCTTCCCCAAATTAATTTAGAGATGAACCTTCATTGATTTCATCTCCAAATTAACCCTTTCTTCCACCAAATCTTCTTTATTTCTCCTCTACTCCATGGTTAGAGGGTGCTAGCCAAGTTTGGGAGGATTCGGAGCTCGTTCGTGTCCTTTTAGAATCTCTACGTGTCTGTGTCGTGTCGGAAGGATTTTCCTTTGAATCTCTCTCCCGGAAGGTATAATCTCTCCTCTAATCTATCCCTACATGCATATAGAAATATTTTGAACCCATAGGAATGACCCCCATGGTTGTATCTCCATTTGTGTCCATTTCGTGTCCATTTGGAGGTCATAGGAGTGTCCTTTGTGTTGTGGTTGTGTCCATGTGGGAAAACCCCAAATTTGGACACACTATATGTTGTTGTTATGTATGAATAAATTATTACATGTTTAATCTCATATTTTTGTATTGGAGATGTGTTCTATAGTGTCTCATATATATATATTAGTGTAGAGAGTGAGTTCTTGATATATTATGTTATATACTTGTGTTTCTTTTGTCTCAAACTACCTAAATTCGTCATAATATTTATCCACGTTTTTAGTAGCAATAGCAACTTAGAAATGTCATAACTTTTAGCTTAAAACTCCGATTTATCTCCGTTTTTTTAAAAAAAAACCGTATCGAAGTTAGCTTTCCAAATATATATTTTAATAAGCCAAATTTGTTCTGAAACTTTCTGTAAAATTATTTGAGTGTCAGCTGTACGAAAGACGAACGCGTTTCGGTGTTTTTGCGATTCCGGGAGCTTCCGGACACGAAAATGTGATCCGTTTAAAGTTTCGGAAAGCTAACACAAAGATCTATAACATACTTTAATCCTAGAATTTAGTGAATGCCCAATTGGTACAGTATTGGTTTTAAGTAGAAGAGTGACTATACGATATATGCATTTTGTGTAACCTATGAGCCTATGTAGTATGGATATTAAATGAATATAGAGTATGTAATACATGATATGTTAGATGAATGAAATGATATATATATGATATATATTCTCTTTACATTAATATATATATATGGTTGAATGCAAGCATGTAGGAATGCAATTAATATAATGCATATAAGCAATGCATGAATGAAAGAATGATATACAGTGTATGCGTGAAGATATATATGTAATGATAGATATGAATGCCAACATGATAGGAATGTATGATGCCATATTAGCACTTAGCACCATGTTCATATGTTAAAACTCCCTTCTACATGTTGACAGTAACCCCAAGCATGAATACACATAAAACCTACTTACTGTTATGAGTAAACCCTTTGATGTATAAATAAACCCTTTTGTTATGATTAACACCCACACACACACATGCTAAACCTATGCTTTACATGTTATTTCTTCTATGTGACACAATGAACCCTTGCTAAATGTTATCCTTCTAACATAATACCCTCACACTTGAACACATTGTACTGCTATGTACACATTGCCATATCCACATTCATGTATCACTCACTCCTTGTCTCTATGCACCTTGCTTGTAAAAAAAATATATATGAATATATATGTAATGTGTGTTTGATAACTTGTGTAGCTTTGTGATTTTGTGTGAGTGTTAGTCTAGGCTTGGTTAGGCCTAATGAGACTTGTTAGTCTAGGTTTAGACCTAGTACTGCCTAGTTAACCTAATTTGACTAGTACGGTTGACCAGAGTTTACCAAGAGTTGACTTTGACCTAGAATGACCTAGAATCATGTAGAATGTATAGTAGAGCTTTATTTTACCATTTTGGACTTGTTGTGACTTGTGCTGTTCTAAATAGGAGCCAGACACCTCTCCTCGGACAGTACATTTCCTTTGGACATTCAGATAGCAGGCGACTACATTCTCTGATCATTTCATATCCTGTTTAGAATTATTTTCCTGCTTTAAATTACTTTACTTGATACTGTCACGTTGGTCACACGGATTGGTACTATATAGATCTTTTCATGAGATGTTATCCCCCTCGGGAGCATCGAATACAGCATGTTTTGTGCGTTTCACGAATCATCACGTATCTCTATGCTTCCTCTGATTCACGAATCGCTTGTGACACATGTACTCTCATGTTCACAGAGCCATCATGAATCACCTTCACGTATCACTCATTTTATGAGCCATGTGAAGTTTCACGAATCTTAACATAACTTGAACAGATCTTTGTGTACTGATTGGGGATGGGGGAGTATAAATAGACATGTGAATATTATCTAAGTAGCTGTAGTCATGAATCACTCTCTTAGCTGTAGTCATGAATCTCCTATGTCATTCACATGTTTATATTTTACTCTGACTCACTAGTCACTATTAGTTCTCTATGTATAGTAGATATTTCTATTACAGTTCTCTCTCTATTTATATACTGTATTTCTTTAGTTCATGTATCTTACTTTACTGCATGATTATATTTTCTAACCTGCTATGAACTGTTGAGATGTACTGTGCTCGCTCATTTCCTGACTGGACCTGTTGATAAATTTTACAGATAGCCTGGAGGTTGCCTGCTAGCCTAGAGGAGACACAGTAGAGGTTGTATAGATAGCTAAGGTTTTGCTCATAGTTTATTTTCAGTTGTCTTGAGTTGTATTTATGGATTATTCTATTTGAGCTTTGAAATGTATTTTTGGGTTGTGTATCTTAGACACTTAGACTTCTATCTGCTGTATCCCTTTTAGATTTCATGTTTTATCTATCTTCCATTATGCTCTACCTTAGATGTGATTGAGACTGTATCTGCTATGTCACCCCCATTCGGGGAGTATAAACTGTTTAGCTTTATATTGTTAGATGTTGTGACCTAGGACAGCGTTCTACCGCCGACATTGCGGCGTAGGCTGGACGTACCCACTTCTCGTGCCCTTACTCATATATGGTGGTGTCCAGCCAGGTAAAACTCATGCTGAAAAATAAAAGAATAAAACTCTTAGTTCAGGACTATTATCCAGGTTTTGACATCATCTGCTTATCAGGACTGTTTTTGCGTATTCTTTGAGAAGTAGCAGTAAAAGCTGTTTGGTAATACTCTTAGTTCATTTCATGGTTTCAAATGTTTCTATCTTATTTTTTATATAATAATGTGTTTTATTCTCAATTTTGTGTAGGTTGACGTATAAATTTTTGATGGTTGTGGATAGCTAGAAGGAAAGAGGCGATGGAGCTGTTTTTTGGCCTACAGATATTTGTAAATGGAATGGTTTATTTTGGATTACAGATATTTTGTAAATGGAGTGGTTTATTTTGGCGTACTACTTTTGGACATCTTGAATGTTTTAATGACAACTACTTTTTGTACATCTTGAATGTTTTAAAGAAACATGTTCATATTTTGGCAAACCTTTCCTATATCTTGATTGATCGAGATGGAAGTTGCGATTGAAATTGTTGAAATCAAACTTACGATTTAGCATGAATTTCTATGGTTATTTGTATGTGATACAAAAGAGGTTATGAAATATGAAATTCTGTAGCAGATATGAAATATGAAATTCTGTAGCAGATTTATAGCACTCAAAACGTCTAAATGGCCGCTATCACGATAGCATATGACGAACGCTATAATAAATCACATCAAACGCTATAAATAATCCACAGCATTCATAAACGCTATAAATAATCCACAGCACTCACGAACGCTATAAACCATCTACATCATTCTAGAATGCTATAAAGTATTTACAGCATTCATAAACGCTATAAACCATCAACAGCATACACGAACGCTATAAACCTTCTACAGCATTCATGAACGCTATAATGTTATAGCGTTCACATGTCTGGACATACTATAGCGTGGGCGATCATAGCAGACAGAATCTGCTATAGAAGGCTTTCTATAGCGTTCTGCGCATGCTATTGTAGGCCATATTTGTTGTAGTGTATGTAAAAAATCTTCTCTGGTCACAAAGGAAAAAGAACATTCAGAAATTAAACGAAAAAAAGAAAGGAAGGAAGGAAGAGAACGAAAGATCGAGGGGGGAGAAAATAGAGAATGGCTTATAGCTGAAAGCAGCTAGAAGGAGGTGGATCTCGGCACAATGCTCGCATAAGGTGCTGTTGGAAAATGTGAATGTATATTTGTTATAATAATAATATCAATTTTTTCTATCAACGAATCTGTGAAAAGGTGTACGAATCTTTTCAATGGAAAAGGTATACGAATCTATTTATTGGAAAGGTGTGCCCTTTCCATCGTGTCTCTTTATTTCTATAAATACACATGTGTTTGGAGCATTCAAGCATTCATTCAATTCATCCATATTGCATTAGTTAGTCTAAGAGAGAGAGACAACCAACGTTGCTTCGACGAGTTCCTACGGTATGAAGTGCTGCTACCGAAGGAAAGAACCGTTGTATCCTGGGAGACTAATCGTCATTAAACCGTAAGCATCAGTGCGGGGCGAATATTGTCTTAAGGACATTGAACCAAGTTCAAGCCTCGGTATCATTTTATTTATTTTACATATATTTTAATTTCAGAGTCTAAATACAGAGTTTGAGAATTTATACTAACAGGTGCTAGAACTCTGGACCGAGGAGCTCGGGAAGGACGGTGGCAGACGCGGTGAAGCTGGGATGTTGCAGGACAGTCGACCGATGCACGGCCGGATGACCGGTGACTTGGATCAAACGGTGCACGGTAGCTCGGATCTGGGTCGTCATGTCTGTACGGTTTACAGGGACGGGGCTCAATTTGGTTTGCGGATCCGGCAGTAGCAGCACCAAATTTGGCACAAAAGACAGAGGGCAAAGTGGTGGTGAGCATGGCGCAAGTGGCAGTAGAGGCTGATCGGGGAGATGGCGACAGCTGGGATTCGGATCGTAGGGGTGGTTGTCGGCGAGGAGGTTGTAAGGATAGGGGTGATCGGCCGGGAAGAATGGAAGTGTTGCGGTGCACTCATCGGAGGTTTGGAATGAGTGGTGTTGTCGTAGTGTTGTGGGTGGTGGCCGGGAGCCAGGGAAGGTGGTGGTAGTGCGGTTGAGACTAGAGGCGATGGTGATGTTGCTGGTGGTGGAGGTAATTTGTGTTGGTGGTCGAGATAATGTTGGTGACAGTGGAGGTAGTGGTGGTAAATGGAGGAAGGTAGTCGGTGGCGGCTGGAGGAGCTTAGTGAGATGACACAATGCTCGTGTCGATGCATCAAGAACGCCACCGCTGCCGGCTTAAAGGATGGAGGTAGATGATGGTGGTTGTGGGGACTGGGATTGGGAGTAGTGGTGATGTGTGGTAGTGGTCGGGCTGCTCTCCGGAGAGGGGTGGGGAGATGGGTGGTGGTCAGGTGCTTGGAAATGGGAGGAGAGTGTGTGTGTGTGATTAATTGCTTATAATAATTTTGTGTGGAAAATTATATTGGGGAGTGCCCCTATAAATAGGCTCTAAGAGTGCTCACTCCCCAAGCATGGGGACTGACATTGATGTAAATAATAAAGAAGAGAGCGTCATGGAGAGGAGTGGGGATACTAGGAGAATGTTCTAGGAATCTCCTAGTCATGACTAACTAATCGCATGGCTAATCCTAATTAATTAGTCAAAATTAATAATAATTAATTAGGATTAATAATAGTCATTAGTTATTAATAAATAAATAGTTAAAACAAAAATATTTTAAATGAATAATTAATTAAAAGAAAATTCATGATTCATGATTTTAAAATTAGAAAAAAAATGAAAAAAAATATAAATTCAAGAAAAATATAGAATTTTGATTTTAAGGAGTTACAGAGCTTGCCTGTAAGGAACTCATCTCCTCTTGTATGGCTTGCATCCACTTCTGTATGTGTTCGTCTTCCATCGCCTTTGTGAAACTTCTAGGCTCTCCCACGCTAGTCAGTAGCATATACTCATCAAGTAAGTATCTAGTAGAAGGTCGACTCATTCCTGTGCTCCTTCTTAAAGGAACCTTTGGTGATGGTTATGTACCGACAGCCTCATTCCCTTCACAAATTGCCCCCTCGGCATGCTCATCCTTCTGAAGGTCACCCTGACCACCATCAGCATGCTGATGATCAAGGTTGGGAGCATCTCCATGTACTGGCTTTTCCATAATTAGATCCGATTTATCGTGTCATTTAGAAAATAGCTCAAAAAAAATGACTCTAACTCAAGCAATTTCTCGGTCTCAGAAGGCATCTTGGAATCTTGAGTGTTGGTCATGGTCTGATCCTCAACGAATACCATATCGCTGTATCTATAGAGCTTTCCTTCCATTGGTTCATAGAGTTTATAGCCAAACTCATCCCAACCATAACCAACAAAGATGCATTGCCTTGTCTTTGGCTCAAGTTTGGATCTCTCGTTGTTCGGTACATGCACGAAGGCCTTACAACCAAATAATCGAAGGTGACTATATGGCGGTTTCTTGTTGTACCATACTTTGTCAGTAACATCACCTTTTAAAGAAGCACTAGGAGATAAATTAATAGTATAAACAGCAACGTTGAGAGCCTCACCCCAATAACTGTCCGACAAATTTGCTTCTGACAGCAAACAATGTACCATCTCCATCAGTATATTGTTCATACCCTTCACTATACCATTGAGCTGAGTTGCCTTTGGCAATGGCTTCTGGTGTCAAATCCCTTGCTCTTTGCAGTAAATATCAAAGGGACCAATGTATTCACTGCCGTTGTCGGACCGAACACCCTCTAACTTCTTGCTCGCCTTCCTTTCAAGGAGGTCTGAAACTCTTTAAAGCGGACAACACCTGATCCTTGGTCTTTAAAACATTGGATTAACAAATGCTCCCATTTAAAGTATAGAAACTAGCATATACCCCTTTTTTTAAAAAAAAACTAGCAAATGCCTCATTCTTTCTATGAAATATTTAAAATTTTAAGATATACCCCACTTTTTAACAAATTTTTTTGACTATTTTACACAAAAATGGCGGTACTTGCTAATGTTTAAAAGAATTTGGATTATATGCTAGTTTTTATATTTTGAATGGGGGCATTTGCTAAAATATTCCTTAAAGTGTAGACCAAAACTTTCTGGAACAGTCATTAATAAAAGCAACAAAGTGTTACGCCCCGCTCCCAGATAACTGGATACGAGTCGGATACGCCCAGCTTACGCTGTCGTTGACAGCGGTAGTAAGCTGTCTAGACCTCAATGTTCTTAATATCAATTCAATACAATGCTAACGCGTACTATATAAACCACATCACAACACAGGGTTCTACTATGATTTAGTAGAACATTTTTACACTGGATGTCCGAAAACAGATCCGGTAAAATATAAAGTACATCCTAAGCTATTATTACATTAATCCACTATACAGTACAACACTGAACAATACATCTCAAATCCTACTACATCACTACAAATGACACTACGCTCTAGATCTCCAGATCTGCAGCTGGCTCCACCACATGAGCTAGGTCACCTCTGGTCGCCTCATATGCGGGAACATAGTAGCTAGTATATAACAGGTCATCAGTCTCACCTGCAACAAATCCAGTCAGAAAAGAAGCAAAGTGCAACCCTACAATATGAAATGTACAAAGTAATCTATAATGCAATAAACTGAGCAATAAATGAACATGCAAGTGATACTGAATCAAAAGAACGACAATGCATATGTGATTTGAAATACCAGTTCCTATGTGATCGGCTGTTGCACAATAAGCACAATAAAGTACAATAGTACCAATGATACGGTCTGGTCTAGTCACACCTGCACGATGTGCAACTAGACTATCTACAATATTACACTAAATAGGATTGATCACATAGTACTAAGCATTTCTCCCAATCCCGACAATCAATCAATCAATCAATGTACAATGGAAATCAATGCTAACACGTGTCATTCTCATGTCCAATATGCATAATTGCAAAAAGAAATACAATATAAATTCAAATTGTAGTGTACTTGCCTGGATTATCGTAGGAGTCTAGTCCAAGGTCCAGAGAATCTGTGTCAAAAGACACCATATGTCTTAGAAAATATTTTTAAAGTTGTATCTTTAATAATCTATTGCTAGACCTCTAAATATTACTAACCCATTTATTACCAATAAATCTATTTCTACTTAACTCTATTTATTACTAAATCTTTATCAACCTAAACAACCCCTTTTATAACTAATTACCAACTAACTCACATCTTTATTTCTATTTCTAATTATCTAACCACTTATTAACAATTGTACCAGACCCATTTATTACAAATCATTGGCTTGGACCCCATAATTTAGTTAGTCTAAGGGCCCAGCCTAACCAGCAAAATGTCCTAAGCACCCACCTTGTTTGAATGGCCCAACCCAATACTCATGAGTGAGTACCCACATAGTTACAATAGATATTAACCTTCGGCCTGTTGGCCCAACCCACTAATTCCAGTTTATACCAAGTCTCCCATTATGGCCCATGGTTCTAAATCCAACCGAGCCCAAAACCTAAAGTCAGCCCGTAAACTGTTAACCTAAACTATCTGTTAGGTTCAAATCATCTGTTAGATTTAGTTTGAGTCCAACTTCTGTTCTACAACTGTACCCGCCCATGCTCTCAGAGCATAGAGTCATCCCTCGACACGCTCAAGTCCAACAAGTATCAGCACGAGATCGTGTTAGATACAATCTGTGGTCCTTAGGCCCCATGTCCGACACCTACTGGACACGTCATAATACTAGATTCCTTAATAATCAACAGAGAATTAAAGAGGAGAATGGGAAAGATCGTACCGGTGCTTCACAAGATTGTTTCAGAGTCGGATACCGACATGATAGGTTCCAAAATAACCTTGACTGTTATTTGGAGCATAGGTGAAGTAATTTGACATTACTAGGTCAATTTGAAGAAGAATTGGGAATTAGAAAGGAGAATTGGGGAAGAACATTACTGTTATTATAGAAGAGGAGGGAAAAAACGAGTACAGTAGAATTCAAAAGAAACAACTAAATGTAAACTAGAACAACAATACCATTCTTTCTGATACTCCTCTCTCTTCTTCCTTCTTATTTATAGATGCAGCTTCACCTGATACTTTCCTATGATGAGGTGGCACTTGTGGTCACTGATGGACTCTGATTGGTCCCTGCGGTTACTGAGCTGGTTGCTGACTGGCAATAGCAACTGAACTTGAGCTGCCCATGGAATGGGCACGTAACAATACCCACCCCTTCAAATTGACCTTGTCCCAAGGTCAATGTACTGATAACTTGATCCCTGGATCCCACACCATAACATGAAAACTGGCACTATCAACTGCTTCTACATCAGTTGAACATTTGGGTTTGTCATCTTCAGAAACTGGATCCCATATCCAAAAAAACAAATCACTTTTGCAGGTAGCAGAGCCAATGTTCTCAGCAGCCCATTTCTTTGTATCTGGATTAAAATGTAGTTGAACCAACTTTGGCACAGCTGCTTGAAAAATAAAATCTATGTAAGTATTAGATAACATATTCATGAAAGTAGCCTGGATCACTAAAACTTGCAGTTTGCCTGACTGTTTTGTGAAGCTGAACATAATCATCAAGAAATTGCTTCCAAAAGCAGTGATGGATGGGAAAACAAGGTTCTCATCTGCTTGAACAGGCATTGTAAATGATAATCCATCTAATAAACCCACTACGTTCTTCATTTCAGCAATCCTAAGCATCTTGGACAGCTTATCCTTATTTCCTGTTACAAGATATAGGACAGAAAGCCTCTCAAAGTTCATTGTCCATTGGTATGCAAACTCAACGAAACTACTGTTTCCCTGTCGAAAGAGTCTCAATTCCCAACCTATACCAGTGGTCCTTTTCGTTACTCTCCTTTGCAGCAGCCACAACAATCTGTATATTGCCATTATCAAGGGCCAGGTTGAAACGAGTTCTCTCATACCTGACAAAATGAAGAGCAACTTCTGGGAACCCTTTCTGCTGCAGATAAGCAAGCACAGCCAGTCCACAAAGCTGCGAACTCCTGATCATACTCATGACATGGTCATATCTCTTTTGTAGAAGAAAAAGCTTAAATGTGTACTCTGTAGCATCTATTGGTATGACCATGCACTTCCCATCGCGGTCCAAGACATTAGCTACTAGGACTTCAAATGGTGTAACTTGGCTCTCTGTATCAGTCAGTTCTTGATACTGGTCTTCATCATCAGACATTAGCATAAACCACATATTCTCTTTTTTGGTCTCTTCTCTTTTTTTTTGCTGCAAGTGCTTGATGTTGCTCAATGCATTCATCTAACCTAGCTCTAACAGCGTCAGTTGTGACTGCCTCAACAACTAGTTCTCGAAAAATACCAAGCTTTACATCAGTGTCAAGAAGGTCGTAATGTCCAAGCTTGATAGTGATCACATTTTGCGAGAATCCTATGTGAATATTTTTCCATGGTGAACCAATATCACAGGAAGTGATATGAATGATGTTGCCAAGTTTGAGGATATAGATACCTGGATCCCACGGTGCAGACTCACCCCATCCCTTCTCGAAGAATGCAGTTACGAGTGCACGGTTGTCTTCCTCTACAAGAGATGAACCAACTGTCAGATATTTGACAACTCCTTCACTTGAAGCATGAGCCCTGTGTGTAGGTATAATGTTCACAATAATTGTCAACTCTGTCACAGGAAGAAATGCGGCAACAACATCCTCTACATAATTTTTTGTATCAAGAACCGAATTCATGTGCTCCCAGGGGGCTCGAGTTTCTGGATCGACATCTTGCTCGTCTTCCATAGAAGCTTGTGTTGCAACTTTCAGTGCATTGAGTTTTCTCACTTCAGTTTTCAAGTTGGAACCATTAGGTAGTTCCTGGACAGCAGCTTTTAGCTCCTTGGTTCCCAATTGGTTGGAGAACACATAATCCGAACTGTCACTCCTAGGTCGAGTATCCCTAATCTTAGTTGCCATACTTCCCCCCTTGCTAGCCACTTTTGTAATGGATTGCTTGATGCTCAAAACCAAGGACATGGCCTTGTGTTGATGCTCACTTGTCAGTGAGTGGATGACTAATCCCTCCATAGATTCACACTCAATTTTACACCTACGACACCAACTCGTACTTCCAAGCTTCCTCACAGGTATTTCATCAAACATCTTCGGTTCAGTCTCTTTCTGCTGCTGCTTTTGAAGAGGCTGCTCAGGTCCGGTTGCTTGTGAGTGAAGAGAAGCAATTTGCAGTGCATTTTGTTGATGTGGAGCGTGTTCCTGGGAGTGTAGTGATGACACTCTATGAGGGCTGGACACGTAGGGTTGTTGTGGATCATGATCTCCCTGCTGCTGCCTCCCACCTTGTTGCCATTGATTCTGAACAGTTATTTTATCAAACAGGCATGGGGCACAGTAGTACTGCTGCCGTGGTTGATGCATTTGTGTCGAAGGAAAGCTTTGCATCGTCGTCGAGTACGGAGAAAATGGATCTACAGGCACAGAAGCATGATACGAGTAGGGAGAAGTGTAGTACATACCACAGGTATCCGGTACGGGTGACGGAGGTGATGGTGTCGGATACGCCAACGGTTGCTGCTGTAGAAAGTACGGAGAACTCTGCGGACAGCCATGGCTCCAAGGATCTGCAGGCTCTGATACCAATTGATAGGTTCCAAAATAACCTTGACTGTTATTTGGAGCATAGGTGAAGTAATTTGACATTACTAGGTCAATTTGAAGAAGAATTGGGAATTAGAAAGGAGAATTGGGGAAGAACATTATTGTTATTATAGAAGAGGAGGGAAAAAACGAGTACAGTAGAATTCAAAAGAAACAACTAAATGTAAACTAGAACAACAATACCATTCTTTCTGATACTCCTCTCTCTTCTTCCTTCTTATTTATAGATGCAGCTTCACCTGATACTTTCCTATGATGAGGTGGCACTTGTGGTCACTGATGGACTCTGATTGGTCCCTGCGGTTACTGAGCTGGTTGCTGACTGGCAATAGCAACTGAACTTGAGCTGCCCATGGAATGGGCACGTAACAATACTAGATTCCTTAATAATCAACAGAGAATTAAAGAGGAGAATGGGAAAGATCGTACCGGTGCTTCACAAGATTGTTTCAGAGTCGGATACCGACACTCCTAGGTACAGTCATGTTCTTGCTCTTCTTACCGACAATCGATCGAACACCTTGCACACAGGACTGGTGGACAAAAGATCAGAGTTCTGTTGATCCCTTCAAATCAAGAATTAAGAGAAGATCAATTTCGGCCAGACTCACCAATTCGAGTTGAACCTATAATCGAACGGTCGAGTATAATTAATCTGGAGTTCTTCTTCTCAAGTATAATCCTGAAGAGTGGAGACGTCGATCTGGACCACCGAACAATAGAATCCATGAAGGTTTTAAATCAAGAATCCAAGAAGAGGATGAACCAGAGAAGAGTTTAATGAACTCACCAAGGAAGGTTTCGGAGACGCCGGAGTTGGTGTCGCCGAGATCGGAGAAAGAATTGAGAACGCCGAAGCTGCACCGCCACTCGATGCAGCGTTCGCCGTCGTCCGCTGCTGCAATATGAAGGACCACCGCAACGCTCACTGGGGAAGACGACCGTAGTTGATCTCGTCCGCCGAGAAGAGCGCCGATCACCACTCGTCGTCGACTCCGAACCTAGGCACCGCTCGATGAGAGGATCGACGCCATGGTTGCTTCGAAATTAGGTTTAGGTCTAGATCGATGGAGGAAGAAGACGATCAGATAAGAAGGGTTAGTATAGAGGGGGCAGGGCTTCGCCGCTAGGAGAGGAGTGATGAATAAAGAGGGGAGCTCGTTTCTATTTATAGGCCGACGAGGGTGCGTGGCAGTTACAATCGAACGACGGAGGTGGCGCCGGAGTGTGGCGGTGGGTTGAACGGTGGCGATGAAATGGGCTAGGTCGGTGGAGGAGAATAGTCGAGAGCTCTCTGGAACCATCGGGAAGACGCTTCTCTCACCGGAGACGCGCGGTGGATATCAGTTTATCGGTCGCCGATCGGTTGCGATTGGGAAGAAGAAAAAAAAAGGGAGATGAAGTAGTTTTGGTCAATGGACTGTTAGATCGGTCAATGTGTTGTTAAATTGGTTAACTGGGTTCAACTAGTGGCCTCTATTATGGGCAGAACTCAAGGGCTGGGATGAGCTTTGGGCCAATTAGGAAAAATAAAGAAAGTAAGTAAAATAAAGTTGGCTAATGGCTGGTGCATTGTTTAGGGATTGGGTTAGGCTCTAATATGAGTATGGGCTTAATATAGGTAGAGGATTAGTAATGGCTTGATAAAATAAATAGATTCCTTCTATGGGCTTGGCTAGTCATGGGCCAGTTTAATAAGACTTTAGAAAAACCTATACGTAGATACCAAGCCCAACTCTATATTAATAAGGACGTATATATATATATATATATATATATATATATATATATATATATATATATATATATATATATATATATATATATATATATATATATAATTTAGGAGAAAATCTAAATGTGAATAATTAAAAAAAGAAATAAAATAGGCCCAACTCTATAAAGATAAGTATATATAGATAATTAAGAAAATTATATAAGTAGAAAATTTAAAATAGGTCAAAAAGAGAACTTTTATTAAAACTAAAAAAATGGGGGTTACATAAAGTAAGAAGGGTTTTACCTTAATTGGACCGCAGATATTCGAGTGAACTAATTCGAGCAATGATAGCTTCCTTGAAGATGGGTGACTTTGAAAAGACACCCAATTTTGCTTTTTCGCTAAACAATGCATAAATCTTTCCAACTCTCTAGACTTGAGCCCCGGAATCACTTTCATGTTCACCAAGTAGCTCATTCTCTTTTCGTTGATATGGCAAAGACGCCTGTGCCACAACTCAGTAGATGCATCACTGATTATGTTTACCTTCTGTGCCCTCTGTGCGCTTCTGTCATGTCCCGGTCCCAAAAACGTAGGACTAGGAACGTATACTTGCCAGCTGTATGTATACGCAGGCTACTCCAATATATGGAACCTACGAATATACACATAAGCTATATTATATAAACTCCAGCTCATAACAATATTTCATGGTCACAGAAAATATCTAGATCTCATCCACAACAAATAAAGAAAATAGTCACTCAAATATAATCAACTGAAAGGTAGAATAAAATATCTGTCGGGTGGAGATAAATCCACTACCGAATGAATGTAAAGTATAGAATAAAATAATTGACATAAAGGATAACAACTGAATAAGTCCACGATCGAATAGAAGGTCATATAGTCTGCAAAGGAAAGCTCTAATCCGGATCTTACTCCTTGGGATTCTGTCGATCGTTTATACCTGAAGAGATCATCAGGTCCTCAAAGGGTCGTAACAAGACGCATAATATACAATCCAAGTATCTCAAAATGTAGCATTTAAATAGACAGTGATAAAGCAAGAAAAAGTAACTAGAGCATAACCTATAGTGTAGTCAATACACGAACAAGAATAGCTAACTACACATGAACTGTATAACGACGGACTACAAATACCGTAGCTCACAGGTAAACCACGGCTGAGAAAACTAACCCGACCTTAGAGATCACAGGACGATCAAATAACCCGACCTTAGAGATCATAGGATGATCAAATAATCCGACCTTAGAGGTCACATGGTTACAAAATAGATAACCCTGCTTGGAGGCCACAGGGTTCCAAAGACAGATAACCCGACCTTAGAGGTCACATGGTCACAAATAACGAAATAGAGGAAAGCAAAAAAGTCCATGTCTTTATAATCGTTCTCAGGCTCCTAACAATCACGTGGGTACAACAATCAATTATATCAAACTAAATACTGGGTCTATGACAAGTGTCTCTAATCAAAAGGAACGAAAATAACAACTAAACTAGAATCGTGAATCTATAATAACAAAGATGAATCATAAAATAAACAACAATTTAAACATGCTATATGAATTGAAAATTTTGGCAAGGTGTATTTGCATGTCATCCAAGTCCCCGCTGACTTTATAGTATCAAAACCTATCAAGGTTCACACATAATTAAAGATTTATTTTAGTCTTCTAAGTACACATGGGTTTCCTAAACTACAAGTCTACATGCTTCTAGGATTTTAAGACCTAGTTTTATAGTTTTAACTTCCAAAATTCAAGGTTAAGTCCCCAAATAAAGGACAAAGATATAAATCACCTAATTTAATCTAAGTATAATTTGAAATAAAATCTAAATATAAATTCTTGACTATAGAAAGTCACAGTTCCAAATTTCGGACCGTAGCACGCAAATCGAGACGTACCATTGACTAAATAGTCAAACATCGCAAATCAATGATTTGAGTGTGCAATCTAGTATATTTCAGCGCTTCGAGTGCACTAGAGTCAACGGTGCCACAAAATTACGATTTGGTCAAAAGTTATCGACATAATGTCTACCGTGACTAAATCGATGAATTACTAGCCAATTCTAATTTCTTAAATAAAATAATAAAATAATTTAGTAATTTCTGGAAAAATTATATGTTGTAGATTTATGTGTCATGTTTCCAAAACATCAAACGGATCACAAAACAGAGTTCAGAATTTTTTAAAATTTTAAAAACACTGTGACGCATCAATTTTTGGACAACTGTCACTCAAATAAATTTCCAAAAATTTATGTGCTAAATTACAGAAAACAAATTACATATTTAGAAAACTAACCTCGATATTATATAAAACAAATTATATATTTATAAATCTAACCTCGATACATTTTAACAAAAAATTGGAGGTGAAACGGAGTCCGGAGTTGGTCACGACAGCTTGGCGAAGTTGCTACACCTTCTGAAAATAAGGTTGATTTTGTGACAAATTTTGCTTGTTCTGGACAAAAAAGAGAAGAGACTTGAGGAAGTAAAATATGAGAGCTATTTCCCCCTTTCGTCACTACTGTTGATTCCAAAGTCACCTACCGGTTACCTTTGTAACTATACAAAAGTCGCTGTACAACAGAATGCCGTTCGTCTTTGGTGCTCTTTTTCTTTTAGTAGTACGACAGTAGAAAAATGGTTTTATTCATAAGTTCAATAGGTATATATAATATGTAGGGATTACTTAACAAGGATATGATTAGAATTTAATTAATATGGATAAGATTAGGATTACCTAATTTGGATAGGATTATGACTAGTTTTCATAAGGATTGGTTTAAATAATTGTAGATATGATTCCAATAAGATTAGGCTAATCCAAAGATTTCTAGATTTATTTAAAGAAAGTTTGATTTAATTCAGATACAATTATAAGATAAGGATCAAGAATCCTAATAGATAAATCATCCCATTAATTCAAATCAGATAAAAATTTGAAACTAAATCAATATAATTACAATCCATTAATTGATCACAATAATAATTTAAGATAATATTTAATATTATCAAATAATTTAAAATCAAATTTGCATAGATCCAAATCTTATCTAAGAAAATAATTTGGCAAACATTTTTGTTATTCAAAAATACCTATATTTCCCTTTATAGAAATTCAAAAAAAAATATTTTTTTAACAAAAAATATTTAAAATAAATAAAATAAAATAAAATAATTAAAATAAATAAAATATTAAAAAAATTCAAAAATAGGGATTATAGCTCCCTTCTATAGTAGAGACCAGACTTCTTACTTCCTTTGGCAATCACCATGAACCACTAAAAAGTTTCCACTTACTATTCCCAAAGATATTGAAGAATCCTTCCTCAACCAACCTTCCAACCAATACCAGGTTGAAACGAATATTGGAGACATGACAAATACCTTTGAAAACAAGAACTATACTTGTCTTGGTTCTCAAATGCACAACTCCAATAGCAATAGCCTTTGACACATCCACAGTCTTTTGTTGTGTAGGTAGCAAACAGTGCCTTGTTGTGAGATACGTGCATTGAATCCCATGAGTCCACCAGCAAAGAATCACCATCGCAGACGAGGTTCATGACTACCTCATCACCTACAATAATCACATTGCCTCCATACGCCGAGGCAACCAGTATTGTGTACTTGCTTTTGTTCCATTATCAACATTTTTCTCTCTTCCAAGTATAACAGTTTCGTTTGATATGGTTCTTCTTGCCATAATGATAGCACTAAGTCCTCGTACTGGCCCTTGGACTTGCCTCTACTCTTTTCTCTACCATCATCTGGATCTCTACTTTTACTCCTTCTACGGCTCTCTGAAACTAACGCCTCTAAGTGGGATATTCATAAAGTGCCTCGAGATCTCTTTCGTATCTCTTCATTCAATACCCTTGTCACGACCCGCACCCTAATTAGGGGCACGAGCACGTGGGTACGTCCAGCATACGCTGCAGAATCGGCGGTAGAACGCTGTATATGACGTCTGTAAATACTATGACTAAACAGTATAAAGGTACCTGTCATCTTCGCACGGAGGAATATAATGTAGAATAACTCAATCACAAGATAAAACTAAGGTAGATAACAAGAAAAGGAAATAAGATAGATGTAAAAATAGGAAATAAGTTCAAGATCCAACACAAACCCAGAGATATACACAATATCACAGAGTCACAAAATATAATATAGAATACTACAGTCTGATAGTACTAGCTGGATGGTAGTCTAGGCAAACCTAACTAAGCTATACTACTCTGGGTGTGCAAAGTCTAGTAGCTCAACTATCAGGCCACGGTCCTGGACTACTCCATCTATCTCGACCCCATAATAGGTCGAGCAATCTGCCTCAGAATCATCTGTAATATATCAACGGTATCCTGTCAGAAAAATGAGCAAGTACAAATACTAACAGCAGTTCCATATGAATTGACAAATTCTATAAAGAGACAGTATAATGAAATACAAGACAAAGATATAGGATGACTTGGGAACCATTCGGAAGCTGAGTTACAACCCTTAAACCAAACAAGGACCGGGATTGTAATCCTTCTTCCGAACAGAACTTAGCCTCCAATCAAGGTATAGCATAAGGGCATGTAGAACATGTGAGTAAATGAATATCATAGCATGGTGAGAAAAGTACTGAATGTAGAACTGAGCAGGATATAAGATATGATAAAATAAATATAAAATATGCCTTGAATGATTAGAGCGTTATGTGATCGGCATGAAAATGTTACAGGACAGGCTATCCACTTGGTCCGACAATCACAAAAAAATCTCTGAAAAGGGTTATGCCGGCCAACCTGGATAACGAGCACATGAATAAGATCTCGCTACACCCTACGTGAGGTGAGGGTGACACAAGCACAAGAATATAGTGACAGGAAGGCTTTGATCACATAGCCCCTAATAATTCTCCATCCCCGAATAGTATAATGGATCTGGACATGACACGTCATGACACGGGATTCCGTAAGAGGGTAGCAAGTCCCCTTAGGAATCAGTGTCTATACAAGTACAGGGAACAAAACAGGAAATGTACCAATATACCAGGAAAATCTAGGAATAATATCTCATGTCATGATCCAACATATACTAGTCTCTGAACTATCGTGACTAGAAATCGAGTAAGATACTACAACTAAATCGGATATAGCAGATATCAAGACAATAAAAACTATCAGTAAATGTACTCGCCTGTAGTCCTGAGCTAATAAGGTGAACAGGTGCTCAGAGTAATCACAGACCTAAAGATGAGATACTATAAGTCAAACAGGGTTTTATAATGAAAGAAAAACTAATTTAAGTCATAATATGCAAGTCTAAGTCAAACTAGGTCAAACTGGGTCATACTGGGTCATACTAGGTCATACTAGGTCATATTAGGTCACTGAAAGTCAATCCAAGTAAAACTAGGTCAAAGGTTGACTTACAGTTGACTTTTGGTCAACTGATCAACCCTGGTCAACTCTGGTCAACTCTGGTCAACTCTAGTCAACTCTAGGTCAAACTAGGCTAATATTGGCCAACTGTTGACTTTCTGTCAACTGGTCAACTCTGGTTTGGTTTCGGTCAAATCTAGTCACTTTTAGGCTAAGTTTAACTTTCGGTTGACTTTCGTTGACTTTTGGTCAAAACGGTCAACCGAGGTCAAAACTAGTCTAGAAGCACTATTTCTTACCATTACCAACCAAGGAAACCCAATTTTACTTATATCTTAAACCCTAAATCACATACCTTAGCTATAGGCAATTACCTTATCTTAGAAATAGGGTAAATCCCATTTACCCTAAGATACCATATTGGTATCACGAGATACCTCAACTCTAACTCTAGACAAATATCTAATACAAATTCTAACTAGCCTACAACACCATACTAACATTTACCCTTCTAACATATCACTAATATATATCATATCTTACCTTACCCTTGCTAACATACTTACATTTCACTCACTAACTTACACTCAACTCACACACACAACACAATCACCTAAGATTTTTGGGACTGATTTTGATGAAAGGGATTATTGAATGAATGGGTGTATAAATGAATGAATGAGTGTAAGGGTTAATGAATGATGGATGCATGAGTAAATGAATGGAAGGGTGAATGTATTGGTAAATGAAAGAATGGATGAAATGAATGGATTAATGAATGGATTATTGATAATGGATTGAAGGGTTAATGAGTGGTTTGAATGGTGTATGAATGTTGAATGAATGATAGATGAATGGATAGGTGACTGAATTTGTATGGATGGATGAATTGATGAATGAGTGTATGTATGAATGTTGATTGAATGAATGGGAGAATATGTGGATGAATGAATGATGGGATGAATGATATATGGGGTGAATGATATATGGGACTGAATTGCACGAGTGAATGGAAAATGTGTATGGCTGAATTTGGAAGCATAATGAATGACTAAATGGTGGAATGGATGGGATTAATAGGGTGGCTGAAATGAATGGAAGAGTGGATAGATAGATGAATGAATGAATGGGAAAAATGTGAATGAATGAATGGATGTTTAAGTGGCAGCTATGGGGCTGTTCCTATGGCTACTGCTGCTGTTCCTATTGCTGCTACTGCTGTGCTAACTGCTGCTGTTCCTATTGCTGCTACTGTTGTGCTAACTGCTGCTGCCAAGGGGGCAGCAACTCCCTCTCCCTCTCGAGCAGTTGCCACTGCTGCTACTGCCATTTCAGCAGCTCCCCCCAATTCCTCACTTCCTCTCATCTCTAACATTCCATATCTCTCTCTCTCACTCTCTATATCTTCAACAAACCACACAAACACCTACACATATATATATACTTCCACACACACACACACACTCCATGGAAATATATATACATTAGATCACCCACACACACAATGTATATACATGACACACAATATATATATATATATATATATATATATATATATATATATATATATATATATATATATATATATATATATATATATATATATATTTTTTTTTTTTTTTCTATTCACATGACACACAATATATATATATATATATATATATATATATATATATATATATATATATATATATATATATATATATATATATTTTAAGAAAGAGCAATTTATTGAAAGAGAAGAGGGGCTCTAAAAGAGCATTACAGCAGGCACCATAGGCAAAAACACAAAAGGCCTTGGTAAACTAAGTAGGAGAACAGAACACTAGGTAGAAAACACAAAATAATAAAAGTGAAAATTCAAAATACGAAACCCGTGATTTTGAATTTTTAAGGTCGGGAAGGATGTGGTTGCGCTGCCCGGGGGGCACGCAACCCAGATGCGGGTGTGGGCACACAGCCCTAAAAACGTTTTTTTTGTTTTTTGTTTTTTTTTTTGGGAAAAAGCGACCAAACGAATTTTGAAAAAATTCAAAATTCGAAACAGGGTTAGCCCCTAGGCGTGAGCACCGAGGGCATATCTTCAAAAGAAAGAGGTGTTGCTCTCACACCTCGAGCCAGTTTTGGGACGCCCTGGGCTGCTGACTGGAGCAGGGACGATGCCCTCGCGGGATATCGCTTCTACCGCCTAATCTTCTGATGCTCGGTTAGGTTACCATTTTGTGAGCAACACTTCGTGTTTCTCTTTTTGGTTCTCCCTTTTTATTTGTTTTGGGTCGGTCTCCGCGCGTGGCGCGCTTACTTGTATAGGCTTCGGCATTTTGCGCCTATCATTCAATAAAGGTTTTGTTTTCCCAAAAATTTTTTTTTAAAAAAAAAAGAATATATATATATATATATATATATATATATATATATATATATATATATATATATATATATATATATATATATATATATATATTTTTTTATATTTATATATATATATATATATATATATTTTATATATATATATATATATATATATATATATATATATATATATATATATATATATATATATATATATATATATATATATATATAGTAAAAAAAAAAATCTAGTCCGATCATAGGCGTATGACCGGACAAAATAAATAAATAAATAAATATATATATATATATATATATATATATATATATATATATATATATATATATATATATATATATATATATATATATATATATTATATATATATGTAAGGTTTGTTTATTTATATAAATAAATCCTATATACAAAACCTAACCTAACCAACATAAAAACCCTAACCTAGCCGACCCCAACCTACCAAAAACCGAACACAGCCCATAGCCATGGCCGACCTCTATAAGCAGCAGCGCCTTAGGTTGGCCGATCCCCTATAGGCATGTTCAACCCACTCATATTCATATATATACACACACACCCCTAAAAGCCCATATATATACCTAAACTTCATAAAATCCTAACCCTAAATTACCACCTTCCTCTCCTCTACACAACCAACCAAGCTCCCAAACCCATACTCTCAGCCGACCACAAATAGCCCATTCCCTTCCATACATCTCTCCATCTAACTCCTTCAGCCAAAAACCTTCATTTTTTTACCATCTCCAACTCCAAACACCATTAGAACCGCCATCTTCTCCATCAAAACCCATTAACCAACCATTGTCATCATCCTCAACCCATCAACCAAGGAGGAACAATCCAAGAACAAGCAAGGAGAGTGCTTCTTGGACAAGGAAGCATCACCAACAATTTCTCCAAAGCTTTGGTAAGCTTCAAATCCTCTTCTTCGCAGGGACGACCCTGGCCCAGGACAGGCCGGGCGACGGCCCAGGGCCCCCTGACAAAAGGGGGCACGAATATGGAACTATCTATAATAGAACTAGTATGTATTGTGTGCCTTTTTTTAACATAAAACATTGGTGGTCTAGTGGTTATAATACTATACTTATATTTAGGTGGTCCTTGGTTTAAATCTTGACTACAACAAAATTTTATTTTATTTATACTTTTTTACATTATGTATGGGGGTCCATTTTTGAAGTTTCGCCTCGGGCCTCCATTAGTTCAGGGCCGGCCCTTCTTCTTCGTCATCCACCATGTTCTTTCCAAGAATTTTTGTGAACTCATCCTCTTAGAAACCATTTTTGCCATGTTGATACAATGTGTGTTGATAGAAACCCATCATGTGTTTGCATGTTAGATTGGTGAAGGATTAAAATTACGGTAAAACATGTTTTCTAGTTATTCGTAGAATTGTTTTAGAGCAGTATCAGTGAATTAAAACTGAGAATATATATATATGAATTTTTTGTTATATATTTATGGTATTAATATGATCAAAGCTGAACCCTAACTATGCATGGCACTAAACTAGGTGATCTTGAGTGTTATTTTGGGCATAGTTTGCACATAAAATAGGTACTGTAATTAATGCTTAATAATATAATTAATTCTGGATATAATCATGATTAAACATGTTAATATATGTGTTTTGATAGATATAGGTCATTGCCAATGGTTGGTAACATCCTTGGTAAGTTCCATGCAGAAGTAGTAGGTGTAAACTAGCTATTACCATGTACCGTATCCAAAACCCTTTTCTTGAAATTGTTCCAAAGATTATTTTCTTGCAAATAAATATCCAATCACCTTCTAGAAACCATATTCTTGATAAATTTTACCCATGATAGAACCTAGGATTGAACATATGCATGAATGTAGAATTAAAAACCCAATTGGAATCAAGAATTGTGCATGCTAGTTAGATGTTGTGTGACATTTGAGAACCCATATGCAAGTTGTAAATCTTAATTTAAATTAGTATTAAATCTATATTTTATCAAACTTTACTTATTTTCATGTTATTTGATCATATAAATCTAACCTAAACTTGGTGTGCCAAAAAAATAGATTATTTTGTGTAGATTTGACTTATGTCGGCACATAAGAAGATATTAATTTTACAGCTGAAAAGTAGGATTTATTTTTGTAACAAAATCATGTTTTAAAACATTTTATGACCATATTTTGATAACCATAAGTCATGATTAGGTGTTGGTAATATTCTAGATCAATTCTATGATTAATTAGTAGGCATAACATGACAAATTCCATATACCGTACCCCAAATTCTTAGTTCTGGAATTCAGAGTTAAATTTGGTATAAATTATGTTAAAAATTATGTTTTTATGATTTTAATATGATTTATACACATGTCCTTGTGTTGGAGACCTAGTCTCAACTTTGGAATGACAAAAGACTTGAAACTAGTTCATAGTATCATATGAGTGTGTGAAAATGTTATGCCATGTGGCTTGGTTATCATATGGTTTTGTTAGTTTCTTGGACAAATAATTAATTAGTCTCATTAAAAATAGTCATTACATTGTACGTGAATATAATTATACTTGTATATTCACCTATAATGAAACCATAGTATTGACTAACAATAACCATAATAAAAATGGTATTTATAATTGGTGTTGTGATAAATGTACTATTTAGTGATTGTTGGTTGTTTATTGGGTTGTTAGATTTTCTATGGACATAGTGGGATTAGCTTGTGCCAAGGCTTGGATGTGACTTGTTATCTACAGTCTCAGTATGGATTGGACAAAACTCTAGGCAAGTATACCTTGCCAATTTGTTTTACAATATTTATATACTTTACTTTATCAATCATTTACCTATTATACTGTTGCATAATTTTCCCATTCATAACCTGTATACTGTCATGATTATACATGTCCTGATTACACTTGTTCCTGAGTAATCATGTTGAAACGACATGTGAGGTACACGGATGAGTGTTACATTGAATGCTTGGTGACCTTACATGATCTTGATTTGATTTGTTCATTTTAGAAGACTGACTCGACATGTCCTGGATGCGAGATAGATAATAACATTTGGGAGAGAAGGACAATTACTACTTGCTTGGGCCAAGATGTTCACTTACACTTTATATATATATGTATATATACAAATTCGGGGAGGATTTCTATTTCCTGGGTTACAACCTCTCTTAGTTACCATTGAGACTCTTGATCGGAGCTATGGCCAAATGTATCCTGACCCGGATGTTTTTTATTTTGGAAGGCCCATGCTTGCGAACGTCGTCCTCAAATTATATTTGCATATATATTGGTTAGACTGGTTAGTGTTAGTTGTCACTATATTTTTTGTTACTTTATTTCATGTTATTTACTGTATTTTATTTCGATATATATATTTTGTATCTTGCTACGTCCTTCCGAGGACCTGGTTTTCTTCTAGGTTATTGCTGAGATTTGTCGTAGGCATATTGGAAGTTACTTCATTGGGATCTTTATGTATCGTTAGCTGATGCCATCTTAACTGTTCTTTCTTGGTTATTTCCTTTCCTAGTTCATAGTATTGTAGTTAGTATTTGTGGATGTTATATTATTTACCTCATCTGGATAACTTATACGTATTCGAGTTGGACTAGAGTTTGGTTGAATACTTTGCTGGCCATTGCCACATGGTCTGGTCCCGTATATTTTGGGACTGGAAAGTGACATGATTTATTTGGTGGTCCATACATGTCTCATCTCTGCAAAATGTGCGAAGTCGTAGGGGTACTTAGGATGGTCGTACTACTGCGAGCCTGCAGTCAATTGAGGATATGATTTAAGGATACATCCACAATTAGGATTATACGTTTCATAGGATCATTCTAGCATGATTGCTTTCATATTATTCCTTTCTCAGCATGATTGCAATTGTGTTCTTCCCTTCCTATGATTTGACTGTCTTAGTTAACTTCTTGATGGACTCTTCTAATTTATTTTGCTAAAATTTATTGGAAATGCCTTATGGATTGGTCCAAGTAAGATCAAGAAATTATATCTATCATTGTATGACAGAATCAAAAGTTTTTAAGCAAGAGAAATACTGATGGGGCATGACTTTAGATAACGACATCATGATTAGATTTGTTTCTCGAATTTTACCTAAACTACATTCTATGCATTTTGATTAACTCTTTCGTGTATTTCATAAAGAGTTAATTTGAAAACATTTTATGGATTTGACCAAGATAAGCTCAAGAACCTATATTATCTGGCGTGGCAGTTGTACACTGCATCCATCCATCGTAATATGGAACAATGAAGTTACTTGAAACCAAATCACACTGGTCTGACAGTAACTTCATGTGATATAATCATGGAGGTATATAGTTCTTGAGTTTTACCTAGACTACATCCTATGCGTCTCATTTGGCCTTATACCGTTCTTGGAAATATTTTGACAATCCTTCCTGCTTTGCTTGACCCTACCGTAGTTTGATATTGCTATAGATTACTTGACCCAGCCTTACGTTCCTGTTACCTTCTACCTCTTACATGGCTAAACTAGACAAACCTTACAATTATACGATAAAGTATAATTAAACTAGCTAATTGTATGATTGTGATATTTGGGGTAGTCACAAACGGGTAAGTTTCTTAGAGATAGATCTTAATGAGTTTATAAGTCGAGTATGAGAGACCGAATATCAGACGCTTAGAGTCTATTAGGAGTGATTTTTGGGAGTAAACTGACAGGAATTATTGAAAATAATTAGATTGATAATACTATGCCTATGATAGAAGGATACGATTGTAGCTATTCAGCTGCAAATGAAAAAAAATGGGTAGCCCGACCATACAGATAGAATATTAGTTATAATTATTGTATGGCGTAACGTTTTAGAACTAAAAGTATAGTCCTTGGGTCTGGATTGTGTATGCTTGGGTGTTTGTTCCTCAGTACCACATCTCGCCCTATTATACTCAACCAAACCATTCTCTTCTGTCTTATTGAGGACAACCTACATATATGAGAAGTGTAGATTTAGTAATAATTTTCCCTTATAGAATTGTTGACCCAATAGCACCATGCTAGTGCTTAGGCTTCTTAGAGAATCTACTACTACGATCAGAAGTGCCTAACACCCTTTATTTCCTTGGAGATAAACCCTTTCATAAAATTTGAAATAGAATCATGAATACACTTTTCACTGCCAACTTGATTCCTATAAGTTGGGTATTATCTTGAGCAAAGTATATTCTAGTCTTAGAATGTGACGTCAATTAGGATCCCATTGGTAAGTGTGCCCCACATCTTTTCAAGAAAACTCGGTATGCCTGGTCGTAGTTGATTTCTTCTGCAGTGAACTCCTTTGTCTCTTTTCTCCATAGCAAAGTATATTCTAGTCTTAAATAATATTTTTAAGGATTTTATTATTTTTAGAAACAATATTTATTATATATGAATAGCCTTCGTCATAGTTAAGTTTTGTTATGTATATCGACTAGAAACCATGGCATGGCTAGTGCAGTCGTATACCATGACTAGCATATCAGGCATGGTAGGGATGGCATAACCACATCCATGTCCCATATATGGAAACAAGTCAAGTTGCGGCTTAATCCATAAAAAGGGCTCCAATAAATTTTTTTTAATATAATTTTTGACTTTCTAATTAGTTAGGATGGATCAAAATCTGTCATGCCCCAGTCCCAAGTTACATAAGACTAGAAACGCAAGAATGCCAGCTATTACGATGTAGAATAAGTTCCCAATTTAATGGACTTATGCTAGATGTACTACGCGGAAGAAGTGTACTAAACCTACGCTATCACAACTATATCTCAATCCATATATAGATAAATAAAGCAAGAATGAACGATATGTAATATAATTGGCCGCTCTATAATACACATGTTCTAGCAAACTCGAGAATGAAATAAGTTTGCAAAACTAGGCTAATGAGTAGAGTATATCATGATAAGAAATAGATAAAGCACAAAAGAATGATGAAATAATAATACAAGCAATACCTGAATCATGAAGACGCAAATATGCCATCCATCTATCTATCTATAAGTGCTCCACAATAACCTAGAGAGATCACCAGGTCTTTAGAGGAAAGTAATAAGATACAGAAGAATATGCCATAATATGAACTGAATAAATATAAATATGAAATAAATAGCTCGAATGACAACACGGTCCAATATTGCACCATCGAAGTAGTGAACCACCTCTACAACCAAAAAAGGATAAGAGATGGCACACTATTCTGCGTCAAGACACTATCCCATGCCATAATACGAACTGAATGAATATCTTGAACCACCACGCGGTCCACTATTTCATCATCGAAATAGTGATCCACACCCACAACCAAAAAAGGACAAGGTGTGACCCACTATTCTATGAGAAGACATTATCCCGTACTATGGTTCGGGATAAGTACAACGCCTTACCGTACTATATGAATGCATATTGAAAACGACGTTGGCCGTACGGGTAGGTGAAAAGGATATAGTACCGAATCATAGGCCGGTGTTGAATCATGAGCCTATGCTATGAACTATGAGCTACGAGCCAAACATGCAACTATGAAACTATGAGGCCCATGACTCCGTAGTCTCCTTCAAAGATTATGCAGTCTAAATGGGCTGTCCCATACGCCTACTAGTAGTCTTCCCCACCCATGAATGGTACAAGTCATATCCATGACTCAAAAAACCCATATCTTAATGCAAGTCACTAAACTAGACACAATCTAAATTCTACATGCACCGACACATGAATCGCTTGCACCGATAGCTAGTCGAATGTGGAAGCTCGTGCCAGTACAATAAACCTTCACTCACAGTGTCATGTAATGTTACATGTCATGGCGTGGAAGTTACACAAGTTTTAGAAAACATGTTCTACACAACTAACACACACACACACACACACCCCCTATTATATCGATGCAATCATCGATATCGCCCAAGTTATATTCAAATGTACACCACTATAACTACTACCAACAGAAAAGAAGAACACACATACATTTTTAAACAGAATAATTGATGGCGAGGTATCTTGCCTGGAACTTCGGAAGAAAAGTAAATCACGGTCCGGCTCAAACTGCAGTCGAACAATCACGAAGTCTATAAATATAAATAAACTAAATCAATACTATTTCCAAGACAACACATTAATATATATATAGACTCGATCACATATACTAACTAACTAGTATTCAACTATGTATAATATACCCTCCAAACATAGTATCATGATAACATAAAATAATATTTTATATATAAAAATAATTATTTTAAATTCTGGAATAATAATGTAAATATTTCTGAAAAATATCTAAAATTAATACAACGACCATATATATATATATATATATATATATATATATATATATATATATGTATGTATAAAATAATATTATATATATATATATATATATATATATATATATATATATATATATATATATATATATATACATATTTATGAAACAAGTAAATATATACATATTCTAGTTATTCTACATACACATGTAATCATGCTATTAGATAAAAGTAGTATTTGTATGAACTAAAAATAGTAATCTATATTTAATAATAATATTTAATCATAATAGTTATAGAAAATATACTTTGACTAAGTATATTAACTTATTGGCTTGATAGGCCAACTTGTCAGTTAAATCGAAACCAAATAAATATAAAACTAATATATTTAAATTCTGAATAGATCTAAGTAATTTAAAAAATAATAGAAATTTATGTCAAATTTACATAACAAGGATCAGATACTATATATAGGTACAACTAGTCAACAACCATAAATAACACTTAACCATATATACCATCAATGCTACTGTATATGGCACCATGTTAATTCAGAAAAATAACATTTAAATCCCCAAAATATATACTTTTATTTTTGGTAAAATAAACATTAATTTCTGAATATATTTTATATACAAATATTTTAGAAAAAAAAAGTCCAACACAAACTTGTTCAAAAATTACATAACTATGCCATACGGGGTTCCAATTTGGAAAGCAAATCGACATAAAAATATAAAAAAATATATTCTAGAAATAATCAGAATAAATTAGAAAAAAAAATGATTTTCCATCTCAATTAATCAGATTTACATCATATTAAACTCTTATGAAGTTTAGAGATCAAGTAGTCGGATTACGGTGGACTTTTCGGAGTCCGAAAACTAGTATCATGGAAACAATGTGATCAAGTAGTCGAGTAAACTCAACATGACTTAAATGTGGCTAGTTGTGTTTAACCTAAATCATAGGTCCAAGTGGTCATTTCTAGTCCAAATAGGTTCACTAATCAAACGAAGTCTACCAATAAATATAATATTCACAAGTAATTAATTAAATAAATATACACACTATATAATAAATATAAATTGACAAAAATACCCCCATCTGGAAATATGGTAGTGACAATCCTACCCCCCTTAGAAAATTTCTTCCTCAAAATTTAAGTTGGTCATACTCTTCTCAAGGTCAAGCCCCCAACAATCATGGTCCAAGAAAGTCCTATCTACAATCATACGATTCATTTGAAAGGGAACAAACATGCATGGTTATGGTCTTAATATTGCAATCTCGAATATGGGTTACTACTAGCTATGGTAACTATAATATAGCACAAGAAATTTACAAGGTACCAATGAAGCACTCAAAACAACAGGTAGAAAAGGAAAGAAAGAACAGAACAAACAAGACAAAACATGCTAATCCATCACCTGTAGCATCAGCCTCCTCGACCGTCATCACAAAAGCTCTACCCTGTTGGGGTGTCTTCCTCTACTGGTGTGGTGCAATTTGTTGTGCCACACGTGGCCTAGCTATGTAATGTACCGCTCCGCACGGTGTATTACGCTGAGTTGTTGACTCGAAGAGTCGTATTGACCCGATTAAGTATCGATGCAAATCGATACAAGAGTTACCTTGTCCCGAGAAACACATCGATTCGGATCAATGCGAAGAGTTACGTTGACCCAAAGAATGCATCGAGTAAGATCGATACAAGTGTTAAGTTGGCCTGAGCGAAAGCATTGAGTCAGTTCGAAGATTCTAAGAAATAAAATCGATGCAAAGCACAAGTCCGATTCAAATGATTATTGATTTTTGTTGGTTTCGTGTGCAGGCTATATGTTTACGCTGAAATATAAGAGGTCGACATTTTGCCTTATTTACAATGGGGTCCACAAAACCAAATCACCATCTCGCAACGGATTGAGGTATAGGCACGGTAGACCAAATTGCTTGGATAATTCAACGTAGCGCAAAGTATTCGAATGGCCAAGTCAGAAGAGTTGGTCGTGCAAATAAAGTTATGAAATCGAGCCGCATCGGCTCGGGAAAACGATAAGGCGTATCGGCTAAGGTGGGGGGCTTCGACTTTTTTTTTCCTACTCCTTCATGCCTGAGTAAAATATATCATTGTATGCTAAGTTAACTTATCGAGACCACGGGTGTGGCTCGATCGAGAGATGAACATAGTGTATGTTGAACACTAGATAGAACAATTGAAATAAAATGTACATCAAATGTGTGAGTCGCTATGGAACATTGAATATCGCAGTGCATAAGCCATAAGAACATGGGATAACTGTATCGACAAGTGCCTTAGCGTACGAGTCATTCCGTGCCCCCACCATGAGTTAGTATGCTAGAACATTGAAAGACTATGTCGGCACGAGTGCCTCAGTGCACGAGCTATAGAACATTGATTACCCTATCGAGGCGTCCCTCAATTGCACGAATCGGAGGGAAGGAACATAGATTGAACACTAAGGCATCAAACATAGAATTATGGTATCAACGCATGCATCGCATGCACGACTCGAAGAATAGAGAACAATCGTGTCAAGGCGTGCGTACGTGCACGAGAATCATAAAAGATGGCTTCATTGCGAAGAGAACAGTTGTGGCATGAATGTGACAGAACTGTCGGATATGACATGATGCCTCAAAAATGTTCGGGACCTTCGGGTCGTTCGTTTGACGAATATTGAGTTGGGGCATGTTGCCACTAAACCTTGAAACGAAGTATGGAATGTGAGAACATAGAAAGTTAAGGTAAAAAATACGAGATGATACAAATTTTGAGTCACGGACTCAAGATATGTTTGGTTGTTTGAATAAGACGCATGTTGCATGGTCGAATGGACTTGAGAAATGGATTGGAGATAATATCCCATGCATGGGAGTTCTCTCGAACGGGTTTGCGCTTGGGGCGCCGGGACCGTTTGGCCTAGGAGGGACGTTAAGCTTTGATGGACACACATCTCTAAGATGATTAGTGACCAATTATTGATGTTAAAGCTGCACTGATTGGCATACAATGGTAAGCCTCCAGTTATTAGGATAGCAACCCATCCTGTGAGGCGCCGGGCTACCCAAATTGAGAAAAGAAAAGAAAAGAAAAAAGTAAAAGAAAAAGAAAGGAGAAACAACTTTAGTCCATTCTGGCACGAATACACCAACGACTTTCATATAGTTAAGGAACGGTAGGCCAAAAGTGCAGGAACAATAGATCCTGCACCGAGTACTTATAACATGACAGGGAAGGAATGAGGCACAATCACCTTGCGTCGGTGCAAGGGCGAGTGCATCAGTGTTTGGTAAGATGTTATGAAACTACACGAGATTGCTATTAGTTGTCTGCTTGCTTATGCGTATCGAAATAACATGCTTGTCATGGTAACATGCTTTACTACTTTCGAATATGCCATGAAATCGATCCTAAGGAAAACATAGAAAGATAACTAAATTGTATGTCCCATGAATCAATACATTACTAAATATCGGTTTAATTAAGTAGGTCTTGATCAGTACAGCAAGGACAAAAGTACTAATCCACCACTAGATTGCTCGCTGGTTCAGGATATGTTCTGCTCATGGCGGAGCTTCGTTTGATCGCGCTAAGGCGTGGAATGTCGTAGTGTTTGAAGTATGCGATCGCATTGACGCTCGAACTTGCAACATGATTGATGCGACCAAGATATAGAAGGCATGATGTATGGAATGTTGAAATCCTTTGTTGGCAAGAGAGAACTTGAGTGTTGTAGCCAATCTAGCAAATTCAGTTGGACTATTGAAAGCCTTTGTAATCTCAGTTCATTTATCAATAAAAAGAATTGTTTCGTATACTCTGTTTTCTTTCGTTGCTAATATCAAATCAAAGTTAACCATTTGAGAACTTGTCATCTTGTCTTGTATGAGTGCAACTCCAGAATCGTACGGCATCATGTCCCAGTGAGGACGATGATTTGGATAAATCGATGCGAGGATGAGCAATATTTTGGGTCGGGGCGTGACAAATTGGTATCAGAGCTCTAGGCTCAATTTTCTCAGGATGCTTGCTTCGTTTCAATTCCAAAGAGGTGTCCACCACCAATTAAATCACTCTTGACTCTACTCGATGCCGCACTGGATGTTCTATACAATAAGTCTAATATAAATCATGTAGTTTTGTCGCATGTGTTTTGGAAATTACATGATGTTTGCTAAAAAAGTCGCAAAATACTTGTTGCATCAAATGCAACAAGCCATGAAATAATTGTTGCTGTAAGCGCAAGAAGTCGCGAGATGTGAATTGAGATATTTGTTGCTGTAAGTGTAGTAAGTTGAGAAATATGAATCGAAATGTTTGTTGTTTCAATGCAACAATCGATATAAGAAATATTGGTTGCATCGATATAATAAAAGTCATAAAATGTTGCTGTATCAGATGCAACGAGTTGTGAATGATGCGTTGTAAGGAAAATGGAAGTTGAAAATTAAATATGTTAAGCAGATTCGAGTATTGGCTTTGAACATCAGAAATAAAATATTGTACGAGATGCAACGGAGGAGACTGAATTAAGAAGTTGCACGAGATACAACGGAGGAAACTGAATTAAAATGTTGTATGAGATGCAACGGTTGAAACTTAATAATACGTTGCACGAAATACAACAGAAGGAACTGAAATCATAAATCGATAGAACGAATCATTCGGTTGCGCACCGAGCTTGTGTTGGCAAATGAATACATAGGCCGAGTTTTGTCGGAATTTGATTTATCAAAAAGTTACGGTTGTGATCAGAATAATCACTGCAGAAATTGTAAGTTGGAATAAATAGTTGGTTCATACCGAGTATGATGTGAGGGAAATGACTTGATTTCCGTGTGGTATATGCCATACCACGTATGTGATGAATGACTCGATTCTGATTGGTATATGCTATACCACTTGTTCGATGAATTTCATCGACGTGTTGTGAAAATGGCGGATGGTTTATTCGCAATAGACAGGAGAATACCGAGAGTCGATTAGAAATTTATATGATGATATGTTGATGCAAGTGTTCTTCGATTATTAGTTGGAACGATAAGGCGGGGACTCATATCAATGAATGATACGTCGGACAAAAATTTGTAAGTCGGTCAAACTACCGAGACTAACGAAACGATTATGCCATGATGCAATAATCAGATCGACGGGATAGGAAACTTGAACATATAAACGAGTCGCACGACTTGCGATCTTGATAGAAATGTTAGGCGAGACGAATCGTAATCGAATCGCACAACTTGCGATCTCGATAGAAATGTTGGGCGAGACAACTTCGGTAAATAGTTGGTTGATACGGGTAATAGTACCTAAGAAATAGTTGGTTACGTTACGGCAAAACTCATTTGAGTACGACTGAAACACGTAAAACTTAGAGGGCGTGATCGTATAACTTGAGGGTTCGATGTTGGATAATCGGTAACCCGATTACGCGATCATAGTATAGCGGGATGCAACAAATCGAAAAACGAGTTGATGCGTATGGAAAAGTTTGTAGTGAACTTAGAGGTATGCAATACGAACTAAAGTCGACATTGATGCATATTCAAATGTTGACCCTCGTGTTATCAAAATTGATAGGACCTATCAAAATCGATACGTAAGAAAACGTAAGCACGATGTGAGAATACAAAACAGAGCAGGCTTACGATATCATAATTTTTGGGAATAATAATACAAGAATGTCGAATTGGTTGACGTAAACCTTACGATTTATCAGGCGAGACCAAAAAGTTATCGACGATTGTTTTGATGCATATAGTATCTCGGATGTCGACCGTAGACACATAGACTCGAACTCAATACGAGTAGATGTTTTGTGAATTTTGGAATCATCAACGGTAGTGCATGACTTTACTCGGAGGATAGTTGTGCCTCAGTTGCACAAATAGAAATAGTTTTGTTCGTATTTGGGTAGTCGCATAGAAATCGTTGAAACATGATTTGGCTCCGAAATAATATAGCATGGTTCATAGTAACTGTCCTTCGTTAATGATCTACAATTATCGAGCATAGCTGACCCTAGAAGACTTGACCGCCAAATCAAAGAAAATATTGCAGACCCGTAAGATGACCCATTCAAAGTCGCATATGGAATTGCATCGGTAACAAATATAATGTGGTGCATGTTGATGATAAGTCTAGGCAATTTTTGAGAATCGTGCTATATACGAGAGAGAGCGGTAAGAGAATGACTTACGAGTTATATCGTTAGATTTGGATTCACCTTGCAATTGAGCTTGCGTTAATCGAACTTATATTCAATCTTGCGAGACGGACGAGTTGAGAATTTGGCTAGTGAATTTCCTACTCAATATGAATCGAACATAAGATGCGTCGTAAAGACCTTTGTGTCAAAGCGATTGTTGCCTACGAGTATCGTCAACTCGAATTAAACTTTTGTGTCAGATAGATTGTGGCCTTTGTGTAATGTCAATTTAAAGTTGAGCCGAAAGAATTTCAGCACGGTGTCTAGGTAAGTGACCTAGCGGGTGTAGCCCTGAATGTTGATGCATTTGCAAGTCAACAAAAAATTGTATCGAGATGAGTTGTATAGCCAGACTTCGAAAATATTTGGATAGCAACTTCGAACGTAAGTCATTGCGAAGGATCGTTGCGATCGGATGCGCGACGGCTTGACGCAACGCATAGTATTGATGGTCAGTGCGAAGACTTACGAAAATAAGAAATGCAATTTTTGAATCACATGCGGTGACTTTTTTGAATGAATCGCGTATGTATCAAATATATATATGCGATAAAATTTCGAGAACAGTTGCTAAAGATAAGTCCGATCGAGAGTATGAGATAGCAAGCATAGGATTGAAATTTACCTATCAGCTTTGTTCCAATTTTCTACCACTGGGCTTGGCTAAAATATACATATTTTTGGGACGCCTTGAATAGGTGTACGATCCAAATCAAGTTATATACTGAATTCAAATTGAGCTACAGGAAAGTCTAAAAGTTGATGAAAGCTTGCACGAGTGTTTGAAATGGAACAACGATAGTTGGACGAGATCGTGAAATGATCTAGAAAACACTTGAACTGAGTGTTGCTTTCGGTTCGAGGACGAACCTTGTTTTGAGTGGTATATTATGTAATGCTCCGCTCCGTATAGTGCACTATGCAGAGTCGTTGACTTGAAGAGTCGTGTTGACCCGATTAAGTATCGATACGAATCGATACAAGAGTTACCTTGTCCCGAGAAACGTATCGAATCAGATCGATGCAAAGAGTTACATTGACCCAAAGAATGCATCGAGTAAGATCGATGCAAGTGTTAAGTTGGCTCGAGAGAAAGCATTGAGTCGGTTCGAAGATTCTAAGAAATCGAATCGATGCAAAGTACAAGTCCGATTCAAAAGAATATTGATTTTAGTTGGTTTCGTGTGCAGGCTATATATTTACGCTAAAATATAAGAGGTCGACATTTTGCCTTACTTACAACGAGGTTCGCAAAACCAAATTACCGCCTCGCAACGGACTGAGGAATAGGCACGGTAGGCCAAATCGCTTAGATAATTTAACATAGCGAAAAGTGTTCGAATGGACAAGTCAGAAGAGTTGGCCGTGTAAATAAAATTATAAAATTGAGTCGCATCGGCTCGGGGAAACGACAAGGCGTATCGGCTAAGGTGGAGGGCTTAGACTTCTATTTCCTACTCCTTCATGCCTAAGTAAAATATATCGTTGTATGCTAAGTTAACATATCGAGACCACGGGCGTGGCTCGATCGAAAGATGAACATAGTGCGTGTCGAACACTAGATTAAACAATTAAAATAAAACGTACATCAAATGTGCGAGTCGCTATGGAACGTTAAATATCGGAAAGACGTGCGCCTCGGTGTGCAAGCCATAAGAATATAGGATAACTGTATCGACAAGTACCTTAGCACACAAGTCATTTCGTGCCCCCGTACACGAGTTAGTATGCTAGAACATTGAAAGACTATATTGGCGCGAGTGCCTCAGTGCACGAGCTATAGAATATTGAATACCCTATCGAGGCGTGCCTCAGTTGCATGAGTCGGAGGGAAGGAACATACATTGAACACTAAGGCATATAAAATGGAATTACGATATCGAGGTATGCATCGCATGCACGATTCAAAGAATAGAGAACAATTGTGTCAAGGCGTGCGTCCGTGCACGATAATCGTAAAAGATGGCTTCGTTGTGAAAAGAAAAGTTGTGGTATGAATGTGGCAGAATTGTCGGATGTGACATGATGCCTCAAAAATGTTCGGGACCTTCGGGTCGTTCGTTTGACGAACATTGAGTTTGGGCATAATGCCATTGAACCTTAAAACGAAGTATGGAATGTGAGAACAAAGAAAGTTAAGGTGATAAATACAAGATGATACGAAGTCTGAGTCCTGGACTCAAGATATGTTTGGTTGTTGGAATAAGACGCACGTTGCATGGTCGAATGGACTTGTAAAATGGATTGGAGATAATATCCCATGCACGGGAGTTCCTTCGAACGGGTTTGCGGTGGGGCGCTGGGACTGTTTGGCCTAGGAGGGACGTTAAACTTTGATGGGTACACATCTCTAAGACGATTATCGACCGATTATTGATATGAAAGCCGCACTAATTGGTATGCAACGGTAAGCCTCCGGTTATTAGGATGTCAACCCATCCCATGAGGCATCGGGCTACCCAAATTGAGAAAAGAAAAAAAAAGAAAAGAGAAACAACTTTAGTCCATTCTGACGCGGATACGCCAATAACCTTCATAGAGTTAAGAAATGGTGGGCCAAAAAGCGAACAATAGATCTTGTACAGGACATTTATAATATGATAGGGAAGGAATGAGGCACATTCACCTTACGTTGGTGCAAGGGCGAGTTCGTCAGTGTTTGGTAAGAAGTCACGAAACAACACGAGATTGCTATTGGTTACCTACTTGCTTATGCATATCGAAATAACATGCTTGCCATGGTAACATGCTTTACTACTTTCGAATATGCCATGAAATGATTCTAAGGAGAACATAGAAAGATAACTAAATTGTATGTCGCATGAATCAATACATTACTAAATGTCGGTTTAGTTAAGTGGGTCTTGATCAGTACAACGAGGACGAAAGTACTAATCCCCCACTAGATTGCTCGCAGGTTTAGGATATGTTCTGCTTGTGGTGGAGCTTCGCTTGATTACACTGAGGTATGGAATGCCGTAGAATTTGAAGCGTGCGATCGCATTGATGCTCGGACTTGCAACATGATTGATGCGGCCGAGATATAGAAGGCATGATGCATGGAATGGTGAAATCTTTTGTTGGCAATAGAGAAATTGAGTGTTGTAGCCAATCTGGCAAATTCAATTGTGCTATTAAAAGCCTTTGTAATCTCAGTTTATTTATCAATAAAGAGAATTATTTCGTATACTCTGTTTTCTTCCGTTGCTAATATCAAATCAAAGATAACCATTTGAGAACTTGTCATCTTATCTTGTAAGAGTGCAACTCCAGACTCGTACGGCATCACGCTCCGATGAGGACAATGATTCGGATAAATCGATACGAGGACGAGCAATTTTCTGGGTCAGGGCATGACAAGCTGGACCCCTCTCTCACTGCCTTAGACACCTACACTCCCACTCTCATGATACTCCCCACAATCAATACTGATACCTAACCTGACACAACCATCTACAAGTTACTAAGCTACTACACTATTTAAAGAAGTTGTCTCGAAACTAATGGAGGTGAAGCCCAATAAGTAACTAAACTAGAGTAACTAAAAATATCTCTACCCTAAGCTAGTAGGGTGATGGAACATAACTCAATGATAATAAGGCAGAATGATAGAGATGATGCGTTAAGAACCAATTTTAGATACAATATTAACCATACACGTCTATCCAGAATCATGTTACCCAGAATCCTCGCCATGCCAGTAAGTATGATTGCGATAAACTATAGGGTCCCTGACTAAGGTACATACCTCTAGAATCATGGTATCTAGAATTTTTTCCTGCCGCATGCTTGGCTACAAAAAAATTCTAAATTCCATAACCAAGAGAAACATATCCAAAATTAGCCTCTATGTCCTCGCCATGCCAGCTAGTATGGTCGCGGTAAACTCTAGACTCCATAACTAAGACGGATGGTTGCAATCCTCACTGCCTTACCTAGTATGTACTATCAGAATATACCCTTGATAGTCCATAAAATCATCTTGATACAAATCAAAGTCAACAATCAAACACCAAGGATCAATTTCAACAACGAACCAAGGTAGACGAAAACAAGTGGAAATAGATTTCAAAATAAGGTTTATAGCAAGATTCTCAGGGGTCATCCCAGAAATCTTTCAAGAAGTCCTAATTGTGATTGAGCACTCTTTTACCCTAATATCCTGTCTCCTATATCATATCATAGGCTCATAGTAGTATAACTAAGTCGTTGCACTATCATGACTTTCGCTCTAATTGTGAAGCCTGACTTGCATGGGCCACCACAAAATTGTGTCACAACCCGTACCCGATTTAGGGGCACGAGGACGTAGGTATGTCCAGCCAATACCGCAGTGTCGATAGTAGAATGCTGTATAGGTCGTCTGTAATATCTAACATCTAACAGATATGGGAAGTAACCTGTTATCTCCGCACAGAGGAATAATATATCATCTAGAGCATATACTCAATCACAGCTATCTAAGAAAGATGATAGCATAAATAGACAGAAGATGAAATGATGAAATAGAGTTTAGTATCATAAGTCAAATACAACAGAGTCTAGAAGTCTATAAATAAGTACCTATCCCAAATAAATATAACAAGTCTTAAATATATCAAGACTGGAGACAAATCCAGCAATAGTAATAATATCTAACTAACACCCACCTAGGAAGGCTAAGCTACTCTGTCGGGGGATCCACTCCTTGGGTCTCCAAAGCACCGTAATAGGTAGGGTAAGTATCCTCGAGCTCGTCAACTAAAAAATATATCCAGTCAGGATTGGAGCAAAGCACACCTCTAACATCTATTCCAATTAAATGATGGAAACTATAAAGTAGTTATAGCAAGTAGTACAGGATGAGCAAGAAGTGAAATAAGGACAAAGAATATAAATAGCAACTAGCAACTAGAGTAATAACAAGATGCACATAGTGAATCAAGAAATATGGAAAGGTTGTAAAGTATAAGAGAACTAACTAAGATGCATTGTATGTCCAACAAGAAGATATAAGAGAGTCCAGCTAGAATATATATAGTGAGTCCAGTCAAGAGGTATAAAGTGAGTCCAACAAGACTATTACTATACTAGTGTTTTGAAATTTCTTTTTCAACATATAAACGGCTGGGGGTTATACGGCTCATCATACATGAGGTATATGACTGCTATCGTTCCAGATTAAACCAGTAGGGGGTAGTTCCAGCATATTTAGGAATGTTTATATGTCTACTGAAGTATTTTCTCGTCCGACTAGTACAATGAACCCATGTCCCAACATGTATATCAAGTATGAGACCAGCCAGATAAAGTAGGTGTTGCCAGTAGGTATTTTTAGAAATAGAGGCAAGACAAGTAAGATGTATGTGTCGTAAGTAAATGAATCAGAAAATACCAATCTGTGTTTCCATCGTGTCAAGGAATCAAGTATTACAATACTAGAAACATAATTATAATAATCAACAAATAATTAAAACTATCAGAAAATGTACTTGCCTGCGGTCCTGAGTAGTAAATGTGAATCGAGACCCAAAGTGGAGTCACAAAGACCTATATATGATATATACATGTTAATTTGTGTTTTGATGTATTAAACATGGATATCTAAAGTGTAATATGCATTCTAAGTTAATTTTAGGTCAAAACTAGGTCTCCGTGGTCAAACTAGGCCATTTGACTTAAAGGTTGACTTTTTGGTCAAACTGGTCAACCTTGGTCAAATTTAGTCAAATTTAGGTTAAATTTACCTAGTTCAATATATATTACCTACCTGTTATATATTACCGCTATTATGTCACCCCTATACTAGGTAAATCCCTTACCTAATCATTACCCTATTTAACATGTTGGTAAACCTATAACCTATACCTTGGAATTACCTTATCCTAACTTGTAGGTAACCTATACTAGGTAATTACCCATTACCTACCCTTAGACATAGGTAAACATTCTTACCTACATAATACCTTACCTTTACCTAGGTATTACCTATACTAGGGTATTGCCACATTATCCATACCCTTCATGGATATCTATACTCCCTATTGTCCATTACCTACACTTAGGTAACCCCATAGCCTAATATGTAGGTAAGTCTCCATTATCTATTATTCTTACCTAACCCATTATATTACCCTATTGACATTGACACATCCACCTTTACTAACGACACCCTCTCACACTCTTAGACACTAACAGTCACATGTCATTCTCTATCAATCTACCTATGACAATAACACTAGTGTATTACCTATCTAGGGATACTCACCCTCAACCACACAAACTGTCATGATACTACCCGAGGTATAGGGCTACACAAACCTTTACCTGTTATATATACTAGACCCAATTCTCTACTCTATAGTGGCCCTCACCTAAACTTAGGCAAATCCTTCCTAACCCATCACATGACACAACTCACTGCTACCTTCATTCCCCGCCACACACAACACTCCACACACATAACTTGTGCCAACACTCACTCACAACCCTCACTGGAAAACACATGCCCTCTCTTTCCTAAGCACATTAGATACTGGCCTAATGGCCTACACACCAAGGCTAACAAGCCCGTGCTATGGCCTATGGCCCTGCTGCCAAGTACAGCCCCTGCACTGCCCTGGGTAGTGGCCAACATGGCATCATAGGCCTGCCACATCCTGCATGCTGCCATTAGGGAGAAACTTCCTTGTTGTCGAGCTCCTTCCTACTTCTCTGCTTACTGTAGGAGCCAAATGGCCCTGCCTAAGCATCAGTGCAACTGATGTTGCAGTCCCCCTCTTTTGCAATACAGGAAAAAAACCCTATAGCTCTGCCTGGCCACATATTGGCCTATGGCCTGTGTGCACAAAGCCAAGCCTGATGCCACTAACCTATGTGATAGGGCTTAGGATCCCTCTCTCACATGCCCTGCCACACACACTCTCAATCTCATCTTTACACTACTGCCATAGGCTTCCCCTCTCAAGACACTCAAGACACTAACTCATAGACACACTTAGGCCACTCACACAATATTTAACACAATGCAACCACTGTCAATGACAGTTCACTACCCTTAGACACTTAACACTATCACTTAGTGCACACCTGTCACTCCCTCACACACAAGGCCACACTGGGACACGCTTAGGCACTAGGACACTTGGTGACACTCACATAAAACCGTACAATAGTCCCTATACTTACAGTCACAGGAACTGACACTCCCTATACTGTCAATCTTGACAGTTCATGTAAACCCATGAACCCTAAGAATATTTTATTTATTTCTTTTGTTTAATTTTAAAACTTATTTATTTAATAATAATTCTAGCAATTATTATAAAGGGGGATTCTAGTAGATTAATAGGCTATGGGGGATAGGGCTTTGTAAAAGTCAATCCTATAGAGGGGTTATTGTAAAACTTAGAATTCAAAATATGTTCAAACATATGTGGACTACGAATCCCATGTTCCCCATATCCAAATCGACCAACTCCCTCTTTGAGTCGAATTCAAATTTTAGTTGATAACTCTTGTTTTATGCGTATCAATCCAAAACTTCAACTATATATACATAGGGAACATTAGCTGAATCCTTCTTCCTCAAATCCTAAAGTCGATCTTCCATCTCGCAAGAATCCAGGGAATCATCGCCTGTGGCCAATACCACCCCCTCGTGCCAATCATCAGAACTATTTTGCAAGAAGGTAACCAGCAACTCCCTCGATTTATATACTGTAATCCAATAGAGAGCTCTAACGCACCACATGTTCAACAAAATTCCTAGGAGGAGGTTAGATTCTAGGGTATGAACTTGACCGCATGCCTACAACGTACATGGCATGTGTGTGTCACAATTAGTCTCCTAAAACAGTCATGTGGATATAGACTTTAAGGGGGGGTGGCATTATACTAACAACCTGGAAACTGAACCATAGTCAGGTAATACCTGGGTAGTGCAAACAGATGGATAAGTGCCTATGGGATCAAAATTAGGATCGGGTACTAGGAAAATCTGATATAGGGAGATGGGATATCATTCGTGTATCTATAGGTAGGTTTTCTATATTGCATCAGCATGAAAGTTAATCTAGACTTGGAAGAGATGGGTAAACCAAAGGAGATTAATCCTAGTGGACCTAGGTGTTACCAATATGATTTAGAAAGGTGCAGGTGTATGTGTCCTTAGATTTGTATTTTATGTTTCATTAATGTCTAGAATTTAATTGAGTTTAGCTATCTTAAAATCGTAACAGACATCAAATCTATTAGATGTTAAGGCCTAAAAAGCATCAGTCGACTCTACTTCCTTTGTACCTACAACAGGGCAGGGGTTATATGGAAGGCTATGACAGAGGGTAGGTAATTAGGGGAGTTTTATTGAACCACACCCACATGAACTTGAGGGTATGAACCTGCCTGGATATGCAACAACAGATAAGACTGCATAATTGGCTACAATTGTCCAGATTTGGAACAATGACAGAAAGGGGATATGAAGGGGTATAGAGCCACAATAGGTTGTTGTGGGTATCAGTTGATGGTCAGACATAACCGTAAGATAGGTATTAAGTATGGAGTATCAGTCGAGGGTGTATCAAAGTTGATACCATAGCTTAATCAGATTGTGAAGAAGTAATTAGTATTGGGTTTCAAAATCAAAAAAAAATGAATCACATGTGTGAGCAAACTCGGTACATGCTAAACTGAGCACGGGACAGCAACCCTACTAGGTAATAATTGTATCAGGGATATGGGCTTTGGGTAGCCGAGGTAGGAAGAATTGGGGGGTGTATGTGCATGCCAAAGTACAGATAACATGTTATAGCAGCCCATGTGACATGTACGAGTATGTATATAGGTTAGATAAGTAGATGATTTGGGGGATAGGCGGTTAGGAGATGAATGATGTATAGGTTAGACAAAGAGCAGGAGTATCGTATAGTAAAAAGAAAAGTGTAACAGTGCACAAAAAATTCAAAAAAGTGGGTTATGTTTGGGGAATAACAGGGCTATATCAAATGTTTAGACATGTATGTCAAGGCCTTGTAAATTTGTGCTCTATACTAGAACAGCAACATATGCAGGTTGCAGTAGATACAAGCAGGTGCAAGAGTGCACATAGTGCACATTCAGATGCAGGTTGGAACTTAAGTACCAGGTGGTAGGCACTACCTTGGTATTATGCATCAACTGATGCCACATATGTGGAGGCCTTAGCAAGTATCCTTGTGATATCGATGTAAGAGTATTGATACCAACACTTGGTTAGGTAAACAGGAAGGTAGGGCAATAGATGCACCCAGGTTGCACATTTAAGCAGTAGCTATTTGCAAATAATGCACTAGCAATTGCTAATACTAGCAGCAGCATACGGTTGCAAATAAAAGGGTAGTAGGTTAATAGGAAGATGCAAATGTGGACCAAGTATCTGATTTTGGCTGATATAGGTAAGTATCGGAATTATATGAGATAATCAGAGATGGTTAAGTAAGATTAGTATAGCAGGGGCATGTTAAAACAACTGTTAAAGCAGTGAGAGATCTGAAACAGTTAGGTGAGGCGGTTGGGGTATCCAGGGTTGTGGGTTATATGTGTATGTTAGGGAATAATAGCAATAGGTTGTGCTAAAGTAGTTTGTAAAATGCATGGTCAATTGAAACTTCCTGCAACAAGTATCATGTTGTAAAAGAGAGGAGTATCAGTACAACAGGGGTAGGTAATACATGTGTATAAAGGGTCGACTGGGAAGTACAAGGGGTATAGGGTTGTACTAGTATAAATATCCCTAAGAATGGCAGCAATGTTGAGATGAACTTATGTGTGAGCCTATATACTAATGGATAGTTCCAAGGGTACATGTAAGAGTAGAGAATTGTTATAGGAAAGTACCATATAGGTAATGAAGTGTGTTAACCATAAATATAGCTTCTACATATAGTTTAATATATATATATTATGACTATAAACTTAGGAACCTAGTAGATTATATATATAAAGTCCAAGGTAAGAAACAAAGTATTTGAAATGATACCTTATTAGTTAAGGTACAAATAGTCATAGGAATTGACGTAGAAAACCTAAAGACCAAATGAGTTAAGACCCAAGGACCTAAAAGATCAAGTAGATAGGTTACTCTTTACTTGAATCCTTTATTGACATTGTAATCTACAAACAAATAGGTTACTTGGGCTTAGACTTGACACCGAATTCATACCAGCAGCTCAGGACGACAGGCGAGTACATTTATTGTTTGTTTCTAATATTGTTAATTACTATATTACACTATTTCAGTTATATGATACTTGATTTGGAAACGCTCATTACACGGTGGTACTCCATATTCCTTTACATGTCATGTCTTCCTTCTTATACGTTGTGTCGGGACGAAGAAGTACTAAATAGATGTGTGATCAGACCTTAGCCCATGTTTTATTTTTTGTATAGACTTTGAGAAATGCTAATTCTAATATAGACCATGTGGTCTAACTGTCCCATACGATCACATATTTTCAAAACACGTAGATAGTTATATTCTCATGTTCTACTCATTACATGCTGTCATATATTTTCCTATCTACTATTCCTCATGTTTCTTGTTGTATTTGTCTTGATATTCTTATCATATATTTTATGGCTAACCATTGTCTTATAGTCATTACCACATATTTAGAACTGCACTTAATGAATTATACTCGTTCCATCCTGACTGGGTAAACATTTTAGGTGAGCATGATGAGAACGGATACCCTATGTGCTATAATCAAAGTATATGGGAAGTATAGCTGAGCTTGACCTGACATCACTGGAAGAGTTTTGCAGCACCTGACCAACTGCCTTTGCTTAGTTAGATTAGTTTTAGTTTGAGCCGAATTTTTCTCCGAATTTAGTTAACATTTTGACATTTATGGACATGTAGTTTGAAGTTTACCTATTTTATGGATTTATGATTTTATAGTTCCTTTTCTCTATTCCATCTATCTAGAGCTGTAATTGAGTATTTATCGGTTATGTGTTATTATCCTCCCAAGGGGAGTTGAATATATACATTACGTGGTTGTCATCATACTGTGATTAAACAACATTCTACTGCTGACTCTGTGGTGTAGGCTGGGCGTGCCCATGATTCATACCCAAATTCTAGGTGTGGGTCGTGACAGTTCATACCATCTCACAAACACTCATCTCTTAAGACACTCATTCACTTAGGATGCCACATCACTCAAGACACTAATACCTATATCCAAACACCTCTGTCACAGTAAGACAATCCCTAGCTAATACTATGAACACACACACTTAACACTCCATGATAGTCCCCTCTCATGAAGCTCAAAATAGTACACACATGTCTATATGCAATTTCATATGCAATTTCATATGCAATTACCCATAGATATACACAAAAATATATCTACATATTACACGTAGACACTTGAAACTTGCATATACCTATCCTATGAGCAAACTAAGCTATTCATAAGTATAAAACTGAAAAATAAAACTAAGATAGTCAATTTGTCATTTTGAAAAACACTTGGTGCACCTTCCTTGGATTTCTCCAAAGATAACACAAAACTCCAAATAACTTCTACCAAAATGATGGTTAGAGCCTTACTCTTCTCTCTATAGGTACCTCTAGTCCATGGGTGTGTTTCTAATAGTGTCGTGCATGAAAATAGAATCCAAACTATGAGAAATGATAAGACTTTTACCTATTGGTAGATGTATACCCAATGAAACCCTCTAGAAAGGCTCTAGTGTCAAGTATGACACAATCTCTCAAGCCTTTGGACTCCTCTTCTTGAGATCCTTAGTCTCCAAGCTCTAAGTTGTTTGCCATTAAAATCTTTTGATTGCAAATTTCAATTACAAACAGAACAGTATTACAATGTAGGACTTAGATGTAGTCCTAGGAGTACACTTTTGTTTATCTGGGTCCCTGTATCGATGGAGCGAGTGTTAATGCGTTGACTCCGTTGACGATCTGACGACGGTTCTTGGTTCTCTGAAGGTCTGAGTTGCTCTGGGTGCTGGAACTTACGGAGAGGAAGAAGACGTTGAGTGTCTGTATCTGCCTCTTTCATTGTGTGTATGTCTGTCCGTAGGTGTGTCTCTGTGTGTGGAAGAAGGAGATGATCCCTCTATTTATAGCTTACAGGCTGGCTACTCATGCGCGCATATGTAGGATGCACCTGTACATGGGGATGCCACGTGGTTGAAGCTGCGGGAGGCGCATGGATAATACACCATCATTTATGGGTTGAATCCTTCATGCTACTTTTGTGGGCTGGCACGTAGCAAGGGAGAGGATCTTTCTATTGCTGAGATCTTGGGTGATTAGCACCCCTTCATAGCCTGAATTGAGTCAAAGGACACGTGGCACATGTCCGTGGCTCAAAGATCTCAGATTTGGTAGAGAGTAATCTGATAGGATGTGCCTGGGACTGGGCGCACGAGAAGACTTTGGCTCGCAACCTTTAGGAGTTACGAACCAATCTGGACGCATGGCTTTTGAGGTACATGTGAAGCTTCAATAGCGACTTTACCTCTGTCTTTAGGGATGAGAGAAAGGTACGGGGCGCATGGCTCTTGAAGTGCATGCAGAGGTTTGGACGTATGGCTATGGAGGCGCATGCGAATGGTTGGGCGGCCACGTGGCTTGTAACCGCCGGAAGAGATTAATGATGACGCTGATGTCAGCGATGCTTCGTCTTCTGTAAAAGCTATTGCTGCTTTATCATCAAGGCATGGCTGCTGTCGTGTCAGACTTCAGCATTTAATGTTCTTTGACGGGTGATGTGCTGTTGAGTGGGCGCATTGATCTGCGTTCCACTGGACGTACGGGTCCATGTTGATTAGGATCCATGGATCTGTGTTTTGTAGGACACGCCCATACAGGGCGCTTGGTATCGACGGGCACGTTTGTACGATGCGGTATCTGACCGGCACATCCATTTGCATAACGCGTCTTTATTAGTCTGACTGTTGCGTTCTTTGAGTGCTTCAAATAGCTGTTTTGACTTGGCCAAATTCGAAGCGTCAGGTTCATCACTATAAATGTAAATTCATTGCACGGGATTCGGAGAGCCAGCCACTTGGCGTATGGGTTTGATTTGCCCGGCCTATAAATAGTTGCAAGGAGAGAGTTTGCTTCTCGTTCTCTCACGTCTTCCCGAATGAACTTATTTGCTCGAGCACATTCTGTTGACGAGATGCTCCCGAGGGTGAAGATGCGACGAGTTGTCTTCATTTATGCACTCGTGAAGGTGACTATTACATCCAAAAGTCGGGGTCGAGGGCTTCTGAGGCAGGCAGAATGTTCCTGTTGCATCCAAAGATCGAAAAGCTCGAGCCCTGTCTCCGTTATGCTAGAAGAGTCACAGATCGGAATTGTGGTGCCACCATCTTCCTTCGGCTTTGGAGAGCTCTTTCTCCTGCTAGAGTGGGTGTTGCCCATTCTGGTTGTGTTGAAAGCTGCTCCTTTAGCCGCGGGTCGATTGCGGTGCTCTCCTTTTCCTTGGGCTTTGGAGAGCTCTTCCTCCAGCTAGGGTGGGGTTGATCGTCCATCCTTGTTCTGCTCAATAAATGCTTCATTAGTCGAAGCACTTGATCGGATCGATGTAGAGCGCATATGCTGAGACTTCATGATGCGCATAACTGAGACTCTGAAATAGATATGCCTGACTGAGACGCTGAAATAGATACGCCTGACTGATGATGCACCGGGAAGAAGGCGCATGGCAGTTTGCTGCGCCTGGCTGTAGTCTTAGGATCTTTTCTTTTTGTAGAAATTCTCCTTTGTAAACCCTTTTTTTAGACATGTAATAGAATTTTATATGAAATAAAAATCCTTTTGATGTCTATACTTTTGCTGTCTTGCTGTGTCCAGTACTTTGTTTGATGTTCCCTGGCGTATGTAATGCTAGGCGCATAGGAATTCTGGCCTGTAGATGTGCCTAAAATTCTATGCTTCTACAAGACCCCCTTCAAAGTTTTTAAAACTTTCTGTCAAGTTTTGGAATACTTTGAATAAGAAGCATGGTATGGTCTTCAATGGGGCGCACAACTGTTCGGGGCGTATGATTGCTCTGCGCATCTGTGATGAGGCGCATGCTCCTCTCAGTTTTAATGCTAATGATAACACTTCGAAATAAACAAAAAGATTTAATGATGATCTTTTTGGATTTGTTTGCAGTTATCACTTTGTAGAACCCCAGGCGGCGGCTGACGTCACCCTTCATCGGTTCACGCGTGTGACCAAGCCTATAAATAGGCGTCTGATGGAGAGAGAGAAAGTTCTTTTCTTTCTGCCAAAAAGCTTTCTTCTTCTTTAGATTTTTTTCCTTCCAAAATCCTAACTTTTTTTTTACGAAATGGCTCCCAAGATTCCTCGCAATGGTGCTGACCGAGGACGAGGCAAAGGAAAGGAGCCTGCAGAGGCCGACGTTGATGCTGTCCCCAGGACGCCCGTCGACGTTCGACCGGCGGTGATTGGTGGGTTTGTTATCCTTGCCGAACTATTTGTATTTTGAGGCACAAAACATCTTTTTAGAACTCACATACGCTGACGCACATGGACCTCAAGTCCTGATGATGTGCTGAAGCTTCTTGCTGAAGCACACGGACTTCGAGTCCTGATGATGTGCCGAAGCCGCTTTGCTAACGCACATGGACTTCGAATCCTGATGATGCGCCGAAGCCTCTTTGCTTACGCGCATGGACCTCGAGTCCTGATGATGCATCGAAGCCTCTTTGCTAACGCGTATGGACTTCGAGTCCTGATGGTGCGTCGAAACCTCTCTTAGGATGCGCCTGAGCTTGAGTTCAGTGTGTGCGCTTCTGATGAGAACTCGGCTCAGATAAATATTTCTTTGTTGTTAGCATATCTGAGTTTTTGTCATCTTTCCCTGACCGCCAGTTTCGATGACTGTCCCGCTTTTGAACGAAGTACTGCTTGACGCTGCACTCTGTCAGATGGGAGTTGATTATAATAAGGAGGTAATAAATCCTGCCCAAGCTGCCATTATGCTGGATCAGTCTCCCGAAAGAATAACCCAAATCAAGGAGCAATAGTATACGTTCCTCCAGTGGATGATGGAGCATGACAGCTTACAATCTGTCGTTCCTGGCAATGAGACTTTCCTGAAGCCTGAGTTCCTGTTCAGGGATCGCCTCACTTCTATTGAAGCGAAGGTGCTGAGGATCAAGGAAGATTGGTTCCTCTCAGCCAAAGGGGTACACATGTTCATGAAGCAGCTCGAGCGTCACTGGCCTTTGACGGCTTTTTGCCGTCTTACTTTCAAGAGGAGGATGTCATGGGAGCTAACCCCGTCTCAGGAGGGAGCGGTGGCGGGCACCATCAGGATCGATGCTACCTCGAACCAGAGGGATACTTTGGCCGCCACTCGGGCTGGGTCTTCTTTCACCTGGCGAACTCTACGTCCCAGAAGTATTTACAGTGACGTCCCTGCCGACACTTTCGCCTTTGGTGCTTTGACTTTTGTAAATCGTATGCTGTCATCGAAGCGGTCATACCCGAAGGGTGATTTTTGGGTAGAGGGGTGGTGTCATTATGTATCCAAATGGGACAAGCTGACACTCTGGGTTCTGACAAAGTTTCGAACCGAACTCCGAGAGATTGGGTTGACTGCCGCTATTCGTGCTACCCAGGCGGGCGTCGACATCAATAGGCACATGTTCCTTGCACTTCTGGAGATGTTTAACACCCAGACTGGGACCTTTTTCACCCCGTTGGGGGAACTTGGACTTGTACTTCATGAAATGTATGAGGTGTCGAGGCTTCCTTGGGCATCAGAACCCTATGAGGAGTACTTCCCGACCAACGAGGAGTTCCAAGTCCTGGGGGACAAGGAGAAAGAGATGATGGCTATCTTCAAAGAAGTGGCAAGCCACCATTATTATATGCAGAAGAAGGATGGGGGTGGGGCGCAGCCCCACGTGACTGCTTGGAGGGATTATGTCTTTGAGCAAGACAAAGAGGATCTCTCTCAGTTTACGACTCTGCCAGCTCTTTCCAGTACCAAGGTGCTCTCGGAAATGAGCAGATTGAATAAAAAGAGTCCCCAGGAAAATGCGAACCAGGAATCGGACGAACGCTCCTATAGCTGTTTCTGGCACCTCACTCACCGGATGTCGTCGAAAGCAGTGTTGGCTGCTTATCTGATGATCTGGCTCCGGGATTATGTCTTTTCGGGCGGGTCAGGCTCGGTGGAGAGGGTGACCCGGAACCTGATCCTGCCAGTTGTGAAGTTTGGTTTTTGGCCATTCCTTGGCTCTACTCCCTGCGATGGTATACAACCTACTACGAGGTCTACGAGAATTTGCAAGTGATGTTGTTCACGAACGAGGTAAGAACGACAACTTTCCTCGTGCCGAGCTGCCATTTCACTATCATATGGGGTGGTTGATTTTGCACCATCCCAATGTGATGAGTCCGGGCCAGGAAGAAGACCATATAGCCGGAGACGCATTCCTCCGCTGCTTCTACCAGAGGAAGTGGCTGCATACGGGCGTTCCTGTTTGTAGGAAGGTTTTGTCCTACCTTCAAGGATGGAAGATCACGAAAGTTGGTCCCATTTTCACCGGCTTCAAAGCAAATGAAGATTTATCTGATTCGGGTGCAGATGCAATAACTTTGTCTCTATGGGGATTCCGTTGGTTGCAAAGTATCCGGCCATCCCATTTGGTGTACAGGAATAATAACCATTATTACCTGGAACCGTATTTGCCGAGCCGTTTTGCACGTCAATTCGGCTATGCCCAGTTGATGTTGGGAAACCCAGTACCAGCCTGGGGTATATCGGGAGTCTGCTGGATGGGGCGCAAGCTTGGCATTATTACAATGCCGGATGTACCGGAGCCCGCTTTACCATGCCAGTTCTGAATCCGCAGCCGTCGATTCTTTTCTCAGCTGCCAAATTTTATTGTGCGATGAATGCTGTATCCCCTAGATATGATAGGGAGACCAGTTTCATCGTTGGCACCTAGTTGGAGGCGACTAGGAACATGTTGGTGAAGGCTCGATCGTACCGCCCGCCAAAGGTCGGTTATCGAGACACCCCTGCCGTATCTTCGGAGGGTACTCAGGCAGAGCCCTTGGCTGCTCGCCCGAAGAGACGTGCCGGCGCCGAGGCCGGTTCTTTTGCACCGAAGAGGCAGAGGAAAGCGATGTCACCGGAGGTGTCTACAAAATCGGCTCCCGTGGAGGTAAGGACATCCCACATAGTCTAGTTAGTTCTGTCATTTTTTTGTGACATATGCTTTCTTTTTGTAGGAGTCGCTGAAAATGAAACCCCAAACTCCGAAATCGGGTGCTAGCAGACCAGAGTGGGTGGCGGGCTCATCTGATGAGCGTATTCTGTCGATTGTGTTGTCTCCCGTAGAGGAGAACCCGGATGAGATGACTTCTGTGGAGATACAAGCTGCCGTGAGGGCTTCTGGTACTGAGGTCCCAGCAGAAGCTGTTCTTCCATATGAGGAAGAGGAATGGAGTTCGTCTTCTTCGGATGACGTTCCTCCAGAGGTCCCTGAGCTTGTAGGAGCAACAGGCCTGGTGGTAACAGAGGAGAGGGTTGATTTCCCTCCTCATCATGATGAAGGGAGGTCGGCTACTGTCACGACCCGCACCCATTTTTTTTTAAACGGATACGAGACGTGTCCAAGCAAGCCTACGCCGCAGTGTCGGCGGTAGAACGCTGTCACGGCCATGAAGATCAAAATCACAAATCATGCTCATTCACAAAAATTAATTTAACTTACAATGATCACAAGATTTACATTTGCAGGAAAATATAAACTTGTACAAATATTGGAATGACTACAACTCCGCTATCTAGCTAGTTTCTAGGCTTTTGTCTGCAAGTATTCCCGTCACTCCCCAAGCTAAGTGAATCCACGGCTAACCTGAAAATATTGGTTTCCAGTCAGGAATTGAACGAGCACAATCCACTGAATGCAATTTCAAATAAAGCAAATGACTATAAAACAAGGTTAGACATCAATCATGAGTTTTGAAAATAAACAGTAAATACGGAAAACTAATAACAAATAATAGACACAAAACACTTTCCCCAACTGTTAGAAGTACCTTTGATATGTGATCGGTCTCGGGACAATTATGCGACACGGTCTACACGGTCTAAAGTTACACGGTCTACAGTTACACGGTCTACAATTACACGGTCTACAGTTACACGGTCTACAGAAAATATTGCAGTAAAGAAACACTGTCTACAAAATAATAATCACGGTCTACATAGTTTAAATGCAGTAATAATCACGGTCTACACTGTCTACTTTGTAATAAATAAATCACTGTCTACACTGTCTACAAGAAATAAATGCAACACGGTCTACACGGTCTAAGGTCAGATCACACATCCTTGGTACTTCCCATTCCCGACTCAACAATTTATAATAGAAAATAATCACATAACCAATGACCAACCAATGAAATATAGTGAAAATCAATATCGAAATGTAGACAATAAACTGTACTCGCCTGTGGTCCTTTGTTGGTGAAACCGACAATCTGAACTACTCAATGTGCCACTATTGTCAAAACCCGTACAACAGTCCCCGAAAGCTGAAATAAACAATACCAATGATCTCAGAATAGTCCAATTAGCTAGGATTGCCTGTCCTTACGTCCAATTCTAGACACAGGGGTAAAACGATAATTTCGGGTCAAAACGATGTCCGCCGTTGGACCCGCTTTGCACCGAAAAGCGTGCCAGAGTCAATGGTCTCTAAAGTCGTCAAACTACATGTCTATGGATCCAGTTTTCCGATACGAACCCAACCGTATGTCCAAAGTTGGATTCCGGCGGGCCGTGCACAAAATCGCCCGTTGAGTGGGACCGTGGGGCCCGTAAAACGACGTACGATTCAACTGTCTCAGAATTGGACCAAACTTGGCATACAGGACCAGAAAAACGATACGGTTCTGTTGGCGCAAGTTTTGTCTCAATCTGACGAGCGTGCACAAAGTAATTGAGAAATTTACAAAGTGTACGATACGGTAAATTTTGACGGATACGCATCAAATTCGTCACGCACACGCGACCAATTTGAATTCCGTCAAAGCCCACACGGCCACGAAGCCATTACGCAGCTTTCGATGCTTTCGGTTCGTGACCACGTCGCCCGGAATGGCGGGACGCACGTCGTGTGGATAGATTTTATGATTTTTAAAACAGGTTTTTCTCAATAATGGGAAATCGATTTCTCGGCGCACAACGATCGAAATTGATTTCTGTAAAAAGGGTTCTCTAGCCCTATATGTTGTCTAAAACTCTATTTAGGTAGATTCCTAAAATTTGCAATATCCTGTTCGTAATCTGACCGTAAATATGGGTGGTCGGGACAGTTTCTGTAATCCAAAATTCGAGATTTTTCTCGATTTTGGAACTCGGTTTCCATCGCATATGAAGCGAAATAATTCAAACTATTTGAAGGAGATTATAGAGGGTAAGGTTGTCGACATACCGGAGAAGTTCGTTCATGAAACGAACAAACGTGATGGGAGAACCAAAGGCACGAAGTCGGGCTCCTCGCAGCACCCTGCTGCTGTCGCTGCCTGGTGCATCCCGCGCGATCTGGCGCGACCTGACCAGGCCATGGCTGCGCACCGCGGCGCCCAGGGAAGGGGCTCGCCTGGCTGGTCGCCAGGGGGTCACCAGGGGTAGGCTAGGAACGGGTTAGGGTTTTGTGTTTTTCGTCGAAGAAGTCGTTCATAACCTATATATACACCTCGGTGTAACCGAGCAGCTCTCGGTTTTGCTTTGGAAGCGCGCGGGTTTGGGATGCTGTAGTTTTAGCATGGGAGTGATGGGCTGTGCCTAGGGGCTCAGGCCTGGGCCGGGCTCCAGCTGCTGCTCCCATTGCTTATTCTTTCTTTTATTTCTTTTTCTTTTCTTTTCTCTTTCTATTTCTTTTTCAATTATTAATAACTATGTATATATATAATGATTTATATATATATATATATATATATATATATATATATATATATATATATATATATATATATATATATATATATATATATATATATATATATACTCTCAATATAAATTTAGGGAGTTTTATATATTCATGCCACAAACACACACACACACATATATACATACATATATATATATATATATATATATATATATATATATATATATATATATATATATATATATATAAAATTCAACTTTATATATATACTCTCAATATAAATTTAGGGAGTTTTATATATTCATGCCACAAACACACACACACACACATATATATATACATATATAAAAATTCAACTCAAGCTGGGATTCCCTTCCGCGATCACCGGCTGTCACGACATTTGGATCTTCTTCACGGCAAATCTCCGCTTTGGCATTATCAACGACTCCCCCCAAGCCCTCTCCTGTTGGGTTGAGCACCCCGTCTTCAAGTCCCGTATTCTCCTGTAGGCCATCCATGGTAGCTGCAGTATCCCGGAACGTAAAATTCTTTGGGAGCTTCTGTCAGGCCCCTCCCTTCCTCACGACGATTTGCCATGGCTTTGCATTGGAGATTTTAACACGGTCTCTTGTAGAGAGGAGAAATCCGGTGGTCGTGACCCCCCTCACTCAGCCATGGAGGACTTCAACAACTTTGCCCTAACCGCCCACCTTTCCGCCATCCCCTTCTACGGCAACCAGTTCACTTGGTGTAACATGCAAGATGGTACGCGTAGGCAGTACTCCCGCCTTGATCGGGCCATGGTGAATGAATGTTGGTCAGATTTGGGATTGATCAGTAATCTGTCGCACCTGAACTCCACCGAATCTGACCATTCCTCCCTCCTTCTTGAGATAAACATCACTCATAATCACATCAAAAAATCCTTCCGCTTCCTTGACTTCTGGCGCCACCACCCCCAGTTCATGCACATCGTGGAAGAGGCTTGGGCGTCTGTCTCTCACCCGGATCCTCTGGTCAGAATTGCTACCAAGCTTAAAGCCACAAGGAAAGCCCTAACGGCCTGGAGCAAAATTGCGTACAGAGACATTTTTCAAGCCATTAAGGATGCTGAAGACGATGTCACCCGGGCAGAGATTGATTTCGCCCTCCTCAGCTCCCAGGAGAATCGTGCCTCTCTCAACCTCGCCAAGGCCATCCTCAAATCTAGAATCAGGGTTGAATCTGAATTCTGGAGACAAAAGGCTAGATTAACCTGGGACTTGGAAGGAGACAAGAATTCGGCCTTCTTTCACAAATGCGTCAAAGGACGCAGAAGCTCTCTCAAGATCCATCGCATCCGTGATGATAATGGCCAACTTTTGGACGATCCGGTGAACATCCAGACGGCAGCCACGAACTATTTCTCCAACATGTTTGCTAAAGAGGCCGTGTTTAAATATGACGGATTCCTGTCCGCGATCCCCTCCATGATTTGTGACAGGGATAACGAAAGCCTCAGCGTTCCCCCCTCTGTCGACGAGATTAAAACTGCTGTGTGGTCCATTAATGCCAATAGTGCCCCGGGTCTGGACGGATTCAACGGGGTGTTCTTCCGAACTTGCTGGGATATCATTCGGTCCGACCTCGAGGAAGCCATTACCGTTTTTTTCTAAGGAGCCACTTACCCGAAATCCATATCCACCGCACACATCATCCTCATTCCCAAGAAAGACAATCCGGACACCTTCAAAGACTTCAGACCAATCAGCCTCTGCACCTTCACCAATAAAATTATCTCTAAAATCATCGCCTCCAGAATGTCGTACATCCTCCCCAAAATCATCTCCGAAGAGCAAAGCGGCTTCGTCAAATGTCGCAATATCTCCGATAATATTCTCCTGGCCCAAGAGATGATCACGTGTATGAAATTCTCGTCCAGGAGGGGGAACGTTGCCATCAAACTGGACATGGAAAAAGCTTACGACCGCCTTGATTGGCAGTTCATGATCTGGGTGTTCAGAGCCTTTGGCTTTTCGGAACCTGTTATCGACATCATCTTTAGATCCATCAACAACTCCTGGTTTTCCACTGTCAACAACGGCCAACCCCAGGGTTTCTTCAAAGCTACTCGAGGAGTGAGACAGGGAGACCCCCTCTCCTCCACCATTTTCATCATCACGGCTGAAGTCCTGAGCAGAAACCTCAAAATCATGCCGCGATCTCCTGGGTTCCAACACTTTCACACAACGATCGGCTGCCCTCTCATAACTCATCTTGCGTACGCAGATGACATCCTTATTTTCTCCGTTGGCGCAACTGGAGCCTTAGAGGTGGTTATGAGAACTCTTGCTAATTACACTCGTTGCTCTGAACAGAAAATCAACAACAGCAAGAGCGTGATCTACACTCATCATAAAGCCGATAGAACTC